>JAFEMH010001238.1:317500-509764 GCA_022495995.1 Adenophora triphylla var. japonica | reverse complement strand
TCAATTTTTCTTTCAGAGGCTAGTTCATCAGCTTCTGGGAATCCAGATCTCATATCTGGAGGTTTCCAGAAGGTTTTGACCCCTCGAATCTTCTCCAAAATGGAAATTTTCTTTCACACACAAAGTTTATTCTAAGGAGTCTAGAGAAACTTTCATTCTTCTGAGTTCACCCAGATTATGAAGTTTTAGGACCCTTGGAATCCATTTCAAAATCAGGTGTCTGCTGCCATTTCCTTCTGGCAGGTAGAAGTGACTTCTCAACTTCAAAAAGTTTTTTGAGTACCAAATCTCAAACCAAAAATTCTCCAAAAAATCATGGGATCAGTTTAAAGTCTTAAAAGACATCCCAATTTTTACTTTTTCCAGTTTCAACTTATTTTGTGCCAAAACACACACACACACACACACACACAACAGATTTTTCAGCTTGGAAGACTCGTTTTAGCGAGGCTAGCGTCTGGGTGCACACTAACGTCCTTCACCGACGCGTAACATGACCTCCGAACCTAAATCTCTGATCTCGGAGCTTTTTTCAAAGTTTTGGCCCTTCAAAATTAAAAATATGGCGTGGCGACTCCGTTTTTCCGGTTTTATTTGGTTTTTCAAAGAAACGCATAAAAATCGAATTTTTTCCCTGCGAAAAGGCAACACATCGTTAATGCAAAGTGGGCGAATTGCTCACATTGGGGACTAAGCTTTTTTAATAAAAAATGGTATTCGGTATATTGGTGGAAACCACTAAATTTCCTCTGTTATCGCCTCCTAACACGTAGTCGGGAATAAATTGTGGTCTAACAATCCCACGTACCGGTATCACCGTTTTAAAAAAAAAAAAAGCTTTTGAGGGTCAAGAGCTTCCGTCCCGGCTTTGAAAATCATTTTTTTGGTGTGTGTGTTGATTTTTGCAGCAGTTTTCAAATTATTTGTTTTGGCCGCCTCGAGAAGAGTCAAATTTTGGACTGTCGGAATAATGTCCCTAACTCGCCGGAATTTACGTGCTTATGTGCTCATTAAAATTCTTCAAAAAAAAAGGTTCAAAAAAAAAGAAAATTTCCAAAAAAATCATGCATCATATTTTTAAGACACGCCATAAAAAAAAAATCTCTATTTTACTCAAAAAAGAATATAGACTGCTTGCACACTACGCGCACGTGACCGTGCACACCGCACACTACGTCCTTAACCCGGAGAAATCCTATGTCGCTGTGTCCGTTTGGTCTTATTACGCCTGGGATGAGCACATGTGACTACCCAAACATCCCATGGAGCCCTCGTGCTCGACCATGCACTTGTCCGTGACACTTTTGTCCCGAGACCCGGTTGGTTTTTAGTCCGGTACTCGTGTCATGCCCCGTCCGTGTATAGACCCAACTTTCCTTTCAAGCCTCTTGGTCGGTGTGGCATACTCGACTCAATATCTTTCGGGTCCCTAATCGTCGCTAATCGCCGAAGTTCCTGGTCCGGTTTTCCGCCGTGCAGGCTTTGGACCAAGATATTGACCGGCGCCTTGACTTCTCAGCTTCCCGATCGGCACTTTCAATGCTATACACTGACTCCCAAAGCATTGACACACCGAGGTCATCAAGGATTAATGATTATTCCATGCCTAATTACGGCTTTTTAACCGACGACAAGTCCAAGATCAATCGTGGACGCTTATCACCCAAATCATGCGTCGACTTTCTTTGTCGAGCCCTCGGACATGATCTTGACTTTCGACGGTCGCCTCTGTCCCAGTAATTTCACATCGAATGCCTCAAGTTAAGACTCGATTACCCTTGCCGTACTTTTTAGGATGCGTTTTCTTTCTGGTACGGGTGGGACCCCCTTTGCCCTATAGGACCCTCGCCCGGGGTCCGCCCACCCTTACGGGAGGTCGAAATGACAGGTGGAATACGAGGGGCTTATAGGACGTAGTGGACGGGGCCCACTGATCCAGAATCGAGTAGTTTGCGAAAAAGAAGAGCAATCTTTTCCAACCGATTAGGTTAATAAAACATGTTTTAAGTAAACGTGAACAAATAACCGCATGTCAAGCATGCAGCCAAAAGCCCAAACACTCTACCCTCGCTTTCCATTCCTGCACATCTCGAACAACTTCATGTCCTTTCCCCCGCAGCCTCCGCACAAAGCTTGGTTTCGGGCACCGGAGTCACCGTTTGCCATCACTGGGAAGCAGTCAAAGCGCATCGTCGCCTTCGCCCATTTGCTCCGACTCCGGCTTTCGTAATGTCTTCATCAGCCCGGTAATGATGGGGGGACAACGTTGCTCCGATCCTCCAAAATCCCTCGCACTGCACTACAAGCACGTGTGGATCCGGGGCTTTTCTGAGGTAGAACACAAATGAGACTTCGACATACGAGGCCCTCAAATTGACGACCTACCGGGGGTAGTCGCAAGTCATGGTTCGACTATCGCCCCAATTCCGATGGCACCTTTACCGCGCAAAGACGAGAAAGAAGAAGGTTCTCCTCCTAACTTCTTAATAATCCCTGATACACGTCAAAATGCTGCCCCCAAGATTCCTATGTTTCCACACGGGACTCCCCGCCCGCCTCGACTTACAGTGTGCAACCGGCCCCCAAACAAAGAATCGGTAGGACCCGAAAGAGTTCGGGTATACCGTCGCTTGTCCCCTCTAAAGCAAAGAGATGATGATCCCTACAACATCATCACTGAGTGATGAAAATCAGTGGAATTAGCTTGAAGGAATACATGGTCAGCCATCAAAGTCCCGGAAGAACGCTGCACTGACATACACGAGGCTCGGATTGAAGAGGCCCACACGCCACTTCGGGACCTTAACAATATCCCAACTCGACCGGCTACCTTGAAAGACAAACATGTGCCCGTTCCCCGGGACCTCAACATCTCTCATTATCCGGCAGAGTCCAATCACTACACTACTCCGAGATGAGCCCAGCGGCCAGCATCCCGGACTCAGCCTTCCACGCAAAGTCCTTCCAAGCACCGGGCTCAACTCCTGAGGTCCCAAATCCGCCACCACCTGCTTAGAACACATTTGGTGGGATATTTATGACTGGATCCCGATTGCCTTGACACAGGGACTATCGTGGAGTTGGATACACGAGGACCGGGGCCCTCCTAAGCGAAAAAGAAAATTTCCTCCTGAAGAAAATTGAAGGAAAGATTCGAGGCCGGTGATAATAAAGGCAAGGGAACGCTTCTGGGGAGCCATCTCTGGGGGATTTGATTATTATGTACTTTCTACTCCGGCCAGTCTTTCCCCTAAAGCAAAAAGCGGAGTAAAAGAGCGCGTAAAAGCCTCTCGCCAACGAGCGGAATTGACCGAGGCCTTCTGGGATACCGCAGTAGTACCGCAGTAACGTGAAGTTCAACCCCTCGGGGGTCGACCCAAGGTCTCAGCTTTGTCCAGCCTCCCGAGTATCCAACACCGGATGAAGAAAAACCGACGCCGCCTGGTCAGCGGCTCCCACTTTCAATCAACATGTTGGACCGGAGATGGCAACCGCCACAAAAGGCATCAAGAGTATAATTCCTGCGGGCTTCGGCAAAGACTACGCCTCGCAAGAAAAAGGCACGAAGCTGACTCGGCAAATTTGATGACTCTCCATCCCGAGACAAGGACCAAATCTATGATCCTCACTTATATGGGGAGCAGTGATCACCTTCGCGATGAAAGGATTTGCCAAGAGATGCCTCCCAACACAAATCGAAGCTTTCAGTACATCACTATTCGGCTCAACACCCATATCACTCCCCGGGGTATTAGCTGACAATGGATCATCGGTAAACCGTCCTTCCCCTCAGGCATGATGAGGGCTCCTCCGCTAATAAATGAAAGGCGCGTGATCCCATCTACCGGACGTGCCTTGAAGCCTACGACCCGGCTTCGTCTCTGTCCCCATTCTCCCTTGAGGAGCCAATGACTCGGGAACTCCGTACGAGACCCAAATGGTGCCCGCAAAGTTCCAATGTGAATGGATATCCCCTCCGAGTTCTGACAAACTTCCCTACTAGGCGCCCTTGGTTGCATCACATGAAAAGCCATAGCCTTCCACTCTCACCAATGCGTCAAATTCATCAACCTGCAAGTGGAGACCTTGAAGTCATAAGGGGTGGGCGACAGCTTTCCTCATAGGGAACGAAGCCGAAACAATAGCCAAGAGCGCCCTACGCTCAAACACCGGGGCTACATCCTTCAAGAGGCAAGTCTCGCCAGCATCCTTTTGGAATCCAAAGCAATGCCAACTATGTCGACACACTCAAGCGAGCGGACTCAGAAGAAGTTCGATTTATCAAATTCAATTGCTATTTCCAACACTTGGAGGCGCACCGGAAGGAAAATGCCGAACACCGCCATGATACAGCACACAAGTCCCCAGAGTCCTCAATCACGCGCATTTGTCCATTCTTCCGCAAACTCCATTTCTTTGGCCTCCCGCCGAAGCGAGGTAGAGATTTTCCATGATAAAGAGCTTCGGCAGAAACACCGACGCAGACTCGCTCGAATCTATGAACGTCAGTGTGGGACGCTCCCCTCCTTGCCGAACTTTACCCGCCAAAGCCTTCCCAGCTCGAGTATGGGACATGAGATTTTTCTAGCAGCTCACCGAGATGCAATGATCGTCCTGCGTATCCTGGATTGAGCGGTCGAGATTGTG
The DNA here is from genome assembly GCA_022495995.1 of Adenophora triphylla var. japonica. Taxonomy (NCBI): domain Eukaryota; kingdom Viridiplantae; phylum Streptophyta; class Magnoliopsida; order Asterales; family Campanulaceae; genus Adenophora; species Adenophora triphylla. The sequence continues at coordinate 505,117 of JAFEMH010001238.1, read as the reverse complement.
GACGAAACGGAAGTCCCTGCACTGAGGGAAGATCCCTACATCCACATTGCTCGGCTCTTCGTATGCCAAACACAGATGGATTCTCGGTTCGGAGACAAAGAGATGATAGCAAACGACCGAAGAGAGGGAGCATGCGAGAGACCATGCCTTTCCCTGCTGAGTTGTGAAGCCACCAACAATACGGCGATGCCGCTAAAGAATTGGGAAACTCCCTTCTCGTGGGCCCGTCCGCGACCAAAGAGGGAAATGATCACCAAGCTTGGATTGGTCCGGCCCAGTCACTTTCGTAGGTCAACCTTTGTAAAGTCCTCCGGAGTCTCTATCAGCTTGTTGAGTTCGAGTCTCTCGCGAGTCGTCCAGATGGCCTTCAGCCGCCCAGAAGACTCCACAGTCTGTAGCCAACGTTGTATTCCCCTTCGTCTTCAGCATGAAATGATTATGAACCCAGCACTTCTGAAAGTATCCCTTAATTGGCCACTTTAACTAATGATGAATTAACTAATAATCTAAAAACAGCTTAATAACGATTCCACTAGATGAAGAGAGCAGATACATTAAATGAACAATATATCAAAGAAATCTTTTAAAGCAAAGTTGTCCTGAAAGAGGAGAAAATCGAGCCCAAGCTCAGCCGAAGAGATTTTGACAAGTGTGAATTGTGGGAAATTACTTCGCGGAAGAGCCTAAAGAGACGCAGATTGGTAGTTTCTCTCGAAGGGACCGAAAGGGTTGCCCTAATCGAGCCGCTAAAAGAATTTTGTGGATGTGTTCGCATGGTCCTATAAAGATATGCCGTGCCTCGATCCTTCCATAGTTGAGCACCGAATACCGCTCGACCTTAAGTCAAGCCGCAGCGTAAGCTAAGGAGAATTAAGCCCGAATGGTCCTTACAAGTGAAAGAGGAAATAGAAAAGATGCTCGTAAGGTGGTTCATCAAGGTCATTGAATACCCAACATGGCCAGTCCCAACATAGTGACGGTGACCAAGGCCAACGGAAAGATCCGATGCTGCGTAGACTTCGTGAGACTTGAACAAAGCCAGCCCAAAAGACGATTTCCCCGCCAAACATCGACATTTTGGTAGATTCCACGGCCAACCACGAAGTCAAATCTTTCGTCGATGGTTTTGGCTACTACAACCAAATCAAAATGGCGTAAGAAGACCAAGCCAAACAGCCTTCACAACCCCTGGGGCACATACGCTACACTGGGCCATGCCATTCGGACTAAAGAATGCCGGGGCTACGTACTGCAGGCAAACACAAACATTGCTCCATGACATGATCCACAAAGAAATTGAGGTCTATGTGGACGACATGATAATACATTCCGTAGGATCGATGGCCAAGCACTTTATTGATTTGAGAAAATTCTTCGGCTGCCTCCGAGACCACAAGCATGAGACCGAATCCACCAAGTGCACCTTCGGTGTAAGACGAGGCAAGGTACTAGGATATATGGTGACAGAACGGGAATCGAAGTAGATCCCCGGAAAATCAAGGCGGTAGTTGAAATGAAGCCACCACGGACACCGACGTAAGTGAAATCCTTCATGGGAAGACCGCAATACATAAGCCGCTTTGTAAATCACCGACCTCGATCTCGCGAGCCAATCTTCAAGTTGATGAAAAGAATGCCTACACGGAATGGACCCCGAATGTCGTTGCCTTGAACGATTAATGCATACCTTGTGAATCCCCCGATTCTCTCGCCCACCACATCGGCAAAGCCACTCTTGCTATATCTAACCTGTCACGGATACAAAGAATTGGGGCTATGCTAGCTCAAGAGAAAAAAGATTCCAAAGTCGAAAACGCCATTTATTTCGTAGCGTAAAGCTCCAAGGAAGCGAACTCTAACTTACTCGCCATAGAAGACTTGCGAGGTTTGGTCTCGGGTAGTGGGAAAGTTGAAACACTACATGCAGCCTCACCCGATACATCTTGTTTCAAGGATAGACCCCATCAAATATCTCGTTCGACAAGCCTTCCATCTCCATGAGATTGGCAAAATGGTCGTTCTTTTGGCCGAATATGACATCGCTTATGTTTCAAGGAAATCCGTAAAAGGACGCATAATGGCGTAACATCCGGCCGATTTCCCAAGCAATGAGTCGAGGGCCCGAACCTCAATTTCCCGATGATGGAATCTTCGCTCTAGAAGGAGAAAATCGCTGGCAACTCTTCTTCGACGGGGGCGTCAAACAAAAGGGGAACGGGATAGGAATGCTTCGGTCGATCCTACCGACTTGAACACACCCCATGCAATAAGGCCGAACTCAAGTCACCAACAACGCTTGAATATGAAGCTTGCATAAATTTGGGTTGGGAAGCCGCCCTTGAAAGAAATATCAAGGAATTGGAGGTGTACGGTGACTCTGCCCTCATACATCAATCCAGGGTCTCTAACAAATGAAAGACCGTGGACCGGGTTTGCGAAGTATCATGCTTACATGGAAGAGTTAGTAACTCAATTCAAAGAAATCGGCTTTCATTACCTCGCCAAGAGACAGAAACAGGTTCGCGGATGCTCGCTACACTAGCCTCTCTTGTCGAAATACACGAAGGAAAGTACGTTAAACCATTCGAGTCTGGGAGAAGAGAAACCCCGCTATTAGCGAAATTGAAGCGGAAGCCGAGCGATCAATGATCCACAGTACACTCGGATTTACCGGTACACGAAGGATGGCGAGGCCTCTTTCAAAAATGAAGATGGGGAATATAAAGAAGGAATCAAAGCAAAAAGTCTCTCGGCCACGAAGCGGCTCGCCTCCCATTATGTTCTTTTGGGAAACATGTTATACAAAAACGTTATCAAGGCCCCCTCTGCGATGTATCGGCAAACGAGGCTACCGAACTCATGAAAGAAATACATGGTGGTACTGCGGCCCTCACATGAATGCTCGAGCTACGATGCAAATCATGCCGAGAATGGGGTATTTTTGGATCCACCATAGAAGCCGATGCATCCGGCTTTTGTCAAAAGGCTGCGACAAATGTCGGTGATACTCAAATCTTAATCACTTGCCTCCTCACGAGTTATCTTGCATGACAACCCCTTGGCCTTTCGTCACTTGGGAATTGATGTCATAGGCAAAATCACACCGTCGAGTGATATGACCACGAGTTCGTCTGGTAGCCGTGGATTATTTCACCAAGTGGGTTGAAGCCAAGTCCTACAAAATCCTCAATTCAAAGAAAGTTGCCCTCTTCATCAAAGAAAACATCATGTGCCGATACGAGTTGCCGGCCGAAATCATTTCAGATAATGGATCCCCCTTCGAAGGGGAATGTGACGGGTTCTTTGGCAAGAATTCGAATAACCCAAATCACAAGTCATCACCCTACGGGCCCCAAACCCAGCGGAGCTAGTCGAAGCGACAAAACAAGACTCTGGAAAATATCATCCGGAAAATGGCCTGTCCAAGGCGAGAGATTGGCCCGAGAAGTTACACTGGCACTCTGGGGCTCTGAGAACATCGATCGGCAACGGCAGGCGGGAAACACCTTTTGCCCTCACATACGGAATGGAAGCCGTACTCCCAATCGAGCTAGAGATCCCCTCGCTCAGGTATACTGTGGAAAGCCGGATCAACGAGGTCGAATGGCTCCAGTCGCCATGATGAATTGGCCCTACTAGACGAACGCCGGCGAAGGCCATGGAACACATCCGGGCCTACCGAGGAAGAATGGCCGAGCCTTCGACAAGAAAGTAAAGCATCGGGAGATCCGAGAAGGTGATCTCGTTCTAAAAGAAAAACCCCGGTCAGTATCAACCCTCTCGGCAAATGGGAGCTGTATGGGTCGGGCCATATGTCGTCCGGAAGATCTTCTCCCGGAGGAGCCATGCAACTTGCGGACCTCGACGGGAATCCCTTTGTACACCCGGTGAACGGTGACAAGGCTGCGCAGATACTACGCGTAAAAAAAAAACAAAAACAAAAAAAAAACAAAAAAAAAAAAAACAAAAAAAAAACAAAAAAAAAAAAAAGAGTGCTAAAAGAGTAATACCCAACTAGGTTAGAAACCCGAAAAGAGGCGGCCTAGGTAAGAAACGAGGGTTGCACCAAAAAAAAAAACAAAAAAAAAAAAACAACACAAAAAAAAAAAAAAACAAAGAAAAAAGAGTTCACCGAGGTTGAACTACGAAGACTGAGCTCCTCAAAATGAGGGAACGTAGGCGGCGGAAACGGTTCGGTCTAAAGCACAAATAAAAGCCATACTTTGGCATCAATACAATTGATCGAGACCATGAAAGCGTCTCGAAAAACTCTAAAGCAATTCAAATATTCATTACAAGTTAAAAGCTCTTTGATGAGTCTAAGCCCGATTCATTCCTACAACCGGCAACTTTGCTAAAGAAAACTAAGATACATAATCAAACTAATGTGTACGTCATGGCAAGAAAGGGATACTTGGAAACCTCGAGTCACTCCAAGCCACTCGTGCTTGGCCTCTCCCTTTTCTTCCCCCTCAGAGTCTTCTTTTACGACGGGAAAAATGTCGGTGTTCCTCCTACCAAGCTCTGGTATAGGAACAGGGTCTATCAAACCGGCCTCTGTCGGGGCCTTAGTAGCCCTAAGCGTCATCCCTCATCTCCACCACAACCTAGCTGGTAGCATAGGAGCCCTCCTCTCCTGTCTCTTGACGTAAGCCTCATAGTCGGTCACAGCGTCCCCGCTCCGGTCATGAGGGTTGGCCCTTGCCTCGGCCCTCCTCCTCTCAGAAACAGTCAGGTCCTCCGCACCCATAATGGCCTCACGCCGCCTCAAAATAGCCACCTGAGTCTCTCCCAGATGCCCCTCGTACCAATCCAGGTACCAAGTGGTCGAGAACACCGGTCTCGGACGCACGAGAATGACCCGAGGAGGAAAGGCATCATACCTCCATGCTTTCGGGAAAGAAATGGAAACACCGAGGGATCATCCATGGAAGCAGGAGCCACCACCACGGTGGCTACATCATCAAAGCCCTCCAAAGGAACACCGCCCAAGCCAAAGCCGCCTAAGGACCAGGAGCCGGAATGTAGAAACCGGACCGAGAAAGCCCGGAAGCATAACCACATGGGACCCGTCTGAAGCACTCTGCGAGTCTCCACCCGCCAATGAGGCACCAACCATCGATATCTTCGGTGCTGGCGACCCGCCATCCAGCGCGCCCACGAGCCACGATCATCAAAATCTACATCGACACCTCTCTGGCAAAAGTCCAAGGCACGATCATATCGAGAGGTTTCCCGAAGAACCCCAAACGCTCCATCGGCCACGGGGTCAAGGAACGGGCTGCCCCCGTGCATATACCGCCGTCCGGTAGCTAATGCGTCGAGAGCATGAAAAGTCTCCCCAAGAATCAAAGGAACGACATCACGCCTGGGCGACAGCCGGTGAACGACGACATCCAGCAGAGACCGACGGCAAATTCCAAAGGAATAAACCATGAACAGGGTGCCAAACATACAAAGTGCAAAGGCATCCCAATAGGCATCATCCACCAAGCCTAGGCCCCTAAATCTGTCGGGAAGACCGGAAATATCGAAATGGTCGGGACCGCGGATCATGCCTCGTGCTTCCTCCGGGGAAAGATGAAGAAGGTTGCACAACTTGTCAACAAGAGAAGCTCCTCCGGACAAAGGAATTGCTATCTCCTCCACCTCCGGACCTCCAAGCAAGGCCCGAAATTCTTCCACAGTCGGAACAATCTCGTTGAAGGAAAGGCAAAAGACATGCCTTCTAGTATCCCAAAAACGAAGAAGAAGCTCTTAAGAGGTCATAATCCGGAACCAATTCTTTGAGAGACCACAAGCATCGTATCTCGTACCTTTCTTCAAAGAATGATCTTCTCTCATGCATGATCTCCCTACACCACTCCTTGAACTTTTCAAAGAACAACATTTGCCTTTCTTTGGACAATTTTGGAGAATTTTTGGCCATTTCCATGGTTTTTCTCTCTTTCTCCCCGAAAATGGCTGTTTGGGCTGGAGGTTGAAGAGGATATTTGAATTTGAAATAAAGCAAGACCAGGTCTGGACCAAAATTAAAGGACAACATCAGATGCGAGTCCCATCCGCGCGGATGGGATTGCTTTCCCAAAAAAAAATTTTGCAACAGTCCAAGCTGCTACACCAAAAGAGGAATATTCCGTCCCGGTTGTTCGAAACTTGTGCAAAAAAAAAAAACCTCCCCAAACCAGTCCATATACCAAACACCCTTGCAAAGAAAAAAACAAGGCTCATGCAACACTGCATTCATATTACATTGCATTCATAAAATAAAATCCTAAATTATTACATTCCAAAAAAAAGAGTGTGCATAAAAAAAAAAACAAACAAACATAAATAAAATCCTAAATTATTACATCCAAAAAAAAATGTGCATAATCTGTACAAATCTAAATCTCAAATCTCAAAAAAAAAAAATTAATCGGAGTCTCCAGCACCCGATGTCTCCCCCCGGCCCCTCTTGCGACTCGGGCCCGCCTCGTCAGGAGCCCCGAAAGTCTCGGGCTCAGAATCGTCCTCGTCTCCGGAAAGAGGCTCGTCGGGACCAAGCGGCACACTCGATAGGGTAAACCCGGATCCACGAAGAAATCGAATCCGAAGGTGAAGGCGTCCGACTCTGAACATACGGAGACGACCCACCATGCCGCCCGACGTGTCCACTGCCGTACGGATCCCCAAGAATGACGTGATCCGAAGGCGGTGCCGCGCGGTGATCAATGAGAGGAGAAAGAGGGGTCTCGGAAGAAGTCTCAGGGAATAGGAGAAGCCTCCGTCGGACGGAGTGCCGGCGTGGTCTCCTCGCCCTAGCACGAGGTACCCCGCAAGCAACCATCCTCCGTATGAATCTCTTAGCCCCGATCACTTGCTTCGTCGGTGTCTCGACGACCACCTCCGAGCTGCACAAAAGCAAAAGCGTCAAAAAAAAAAAAAAAAAAGAAGTGATGCTAGAGATGATGAAACAAAAGAAAGAAAAGAAGGGGAAAAGGTGAAGCCATACCTTCATACCGGACGAGGCCGGAAAGCTCGTGGAAGCCGCTCGGGTGAGGATCTGCACCCTCAATCGGACCCCATCCTGGATGTAGGAAAAATCCGTCCCGAGGGTACCGCGGGATCCCAAGCCCCTCCCTCTCCAAAACTGAGGGCATCCTCGGCCTCCTCAAGACGAACGTCGCATATGGCTCGATCGCCACGAAGTCCGAGAAGTGCGGCTGCTCGTAATCATCCCAGTCAGCGGACCGATCGCTCGGGTGCATCATATCGGCGGGAGGCTCCACCGGTGTCCTCAAAGGCGAGTTCACGCCATCTTTGGCGCGTCACCCTCTCTCCCGAGATAATATGCATCGCGAGTCAAACCCCTCAAAAATCCTCCATTGCCTTTGTCCGGATCTCGGCGCCCTTCGGTGCGCTACCTCAAAGCGATCCCGGGGGAAGAATATCATCCCCTCATCTGTCTCGGCCTCTCCGTCAAAGGAAGGCAATCCGCGTACACGAGAGTCGTACGCCCCGGAGCTTATCTTCTCCGGGCATGCTTGGACCAAGGCTGCATGGCCGGATACGCCCGGACGTACGCCTGTGCCTCCACACCGTGACGTGGAAGAACTCCGGCGCCCATACACACGAAGGCAAAGATCAAATCAATCCAAGTGCAAAGAAAAAAAGAAGTGCGTGCTCAAAGGAAAGAGGGAAAGCAAAAAGAGAGCTTATACCTCGAGGCAAACTCGAAGCGATGCACAGGAGCTCACGGCCCATTTGTATCTATCAAGAGCGAAATACGGCTCGGCCCGGCCGGCCTCCCCCGGAGATATCTCCAACCGTCTCCATGTCCTCCAAGGACCTCGGCAAGGCAAAGACCGCCGTCCCCTCGGCATGACCAAAGAGCGTGCTCGAGAAAGTAAACCACGGGAAGGACCTAGCAATCTGCTCGGCGCTAAACCTATCCTCCCGGCCTCGTAACTCGCGATGGTCTCCACAATCTTACCGTAGACCACGGCATACTCCATCCCCATCCCCTTTTTGGGAATAGGGAAAATCGAAAGGAGATCCTGAACGAGGTCCGCGTCACGCTGTGTATCCATCTCTCCACTCAATGCTTTGCGTCCATTGAAGGACGGACCCGTGATCGCGGCATAGTCGGAAAGGCGTAACGGTCGCCTCGCCCCGAAGAAGTGGAATGTGTGGGTCGCGTCCCACCAATCCGCGCCGAGCAAACATCGAAGCCCTTGCTCTTAGGGAACTTGACCAGTCCCCTCAAGCACTCGACGAACTCCCGAGCCCGTCTCGACAACAATCTGTCTCGGACTCGGCAAAGCTCCTCGGCCCGCATCTGGAAGCCGATCCCACAAGTCAATCACAGACTCCACCGATCCTCGAGTCTTCATCTTGTTCAGCTGCTCCGTCACAAAACGGTTTCCGCCCTGTAAAAAAAAAAAGGAGAGAAAATGTCAAAAGATTGCATTTGCATTTACATTAAAAAAAAAAAATTCGACAGCATAACAGCATACAATGAGCATAGCCCCATTTTTCTCGCATGAAATAAAACAATTTTCAGCAAGTCCCAATACATTCATCAAAAAAAAAAAGAAGGATGCATTCCTACGCAAGTAAAAACTCCGTCCCATTTTCAAAAAAAAAAAATGCATACATGCATATCATCCATCTTACATGCAACGGGAGGAAAAATCCGTCCCACTTTTCAAAAAAAAAAAAATCCTAAACATGCATACATCTCATATTGGCAAAATGCCCATTCTTTCCAAACAAAATGCATGCATTGCATCATCATTCATCAATATCAAAATTCAATTTCAAAAAAAAAAAATCATCATCATCAAGAACATACAATATTCAATTTCAAAAAAAAAAATCAAAATCACAATTCTTCGAATTTTCACATGTAATTTTCGAATTGAAAAAAAACGTGGCAAAAATGCCAATTCTTTTTCCCAAGCAAAATGCACATTTTGGGTTACTCATATACTCATTACAACATGCAAAGCATCAAAATCAAGATTCAAAGCCAAGAACATCAATCATTCGAATTTTCAAAAAAAAAAAAATTCAAAAATCACCTAAAATTTTCAAACAAGAAATCAACAAAGGGATCAAAAGGTTTCAAAGTATACCGTTCGGAGATGCGGATCCGAAGCCCAATGTTGCCAAGCATCGGGGTAATGCTCCTCCGCAACCGATTGCGAAAGATTGTAATGCCTCCTCATCCGGACGAGCTCCAATCGCCTCTCCGCTATGGGACCACGTCCTTGGCCTTGAAAAGCGCCTTCCCCGTGTTCCATTGCTCAAAAAATTGAAGAAAACGGACGAATTTTGAAGCTTCTAGGGCCAAAAATGGCTGTTCTCCTCGTCTTTCTCTCTCTGCTCTCGACAGTTTCAAAAAATTGGACTGAGGAAGAAGAAGGGCGTTGGCCCTAATTAATACCCCTGACTTTCCATCCCTATCCGCGCGGATGAGATTGTCAGGGTCAAAATGACCCTTTTGCCCCTTAAAATTTCAGGACTCTGGAATTCAGTCCCCAACTTGACAAAGTTAACCAAAGTTAACCAAAGTCAGCCCCTTATCAAGAAAATTACTCCCGGCAGTCAAACGTAAGACCGAGTGCCCCGAGAAAGATAACGAGATCCCGTATCTTTCATCAAAATTACCCCTCCGTAGTCAAACGTAAGACCGAGTGCCCTGAGAAAGATAACGAGATCCCGTATCTTTCATCAAAATTACTCCCGGCAGTCAAACGTAAGACCGAGTGCCCCGAGAAAGATAACGAGATCCCGTATCTTTCATCAAAATTACCCCGTGATCGAAGCGTAAGACCGAGTGACCCGAGAAAGATAACGAGATCCCGTATCTTTCATCAAAATTGTCCCCGGCAGTCAAACGTAAGACCGAGTGCCCCGAGAAAGATAACGAGATCCCGTATCTTTCATCAAAATTACTCCCGGCAGTCAAACGTAAGACCGAGTGCCCCGAGAAAGATAACGAGATCCCGTATCTTTCATCAAAATCTTCCCCGACAGTAAAACATAAGACCGAGTGCCATGAGAAAGATAACGAGATCCCGTATCTTTCATCAAAATCATCCCCCGGCGATCAAACGTAAGACCGAGGTGCCCCGAGAAAGATAACGAGATCCCGTATCTTTCATCAAAATCTTCCCGGCAGTCAAACGTAAGACCAGGTGCCGAGAAAGATAACGAGATCCCGTATCTTTCATCAAAATTGCCCCTGATCAAACGTAAGACCGAGTGCCCCGAGAAAGATAACGAGGTCACGTATCTTTCATCAAAATTGCCCCCGGCAGTCAAACGTAAGACCGAGTGCCCCGAGAAAGATAACGAGATCCCGTATCTTTCATCAAAATCTTCCCGGCGATCCAAACGTAAGACCGAGTGCCCGAGAAAGATAACGAGATCCCGTATCTTTCATCAAAATTGCCCCGGCTGATCCAAACGTAAGACCGAGTGCCCCGAGAAAGATAACGAGGTCCCGTATCTTTCATCAAAATTGCCCGGCGGTCAAACGTAAGACCGAGTGCCCCGAGAAAGATAACGAGATCCCGTATCTTTCATCAAAATCTCCCCGGCGAAACGTAAGACCGAGTGCCCCGAGAAAGATAACGAGATCCCGTATCTTTCATCAAAATCTCCCTAAGCAAAGAAAACGTAAGACCGAGTGCCCCGAGAAAGATAACGAGATCCCGTATCTTTCATCAAAATTGCCCCCGGCAGCCAAACGTAAGACCGAGTGACCCGAGAAAGATAACGAGATCCCGTATCTTTCATCAAAATCTTCCCCGGCAGTAAAACGTAAGACCGATCTCCCCGAGAAAGATAACGGATCCCGTATCTTTCATCAAAATCTCCCGGCAAGAAACGTAAGACCGAGTGCCCCGAGAAAGATAACGAGATCCCGTATCTTTCATCAAAAATTGCCCCCGGCAGTCAAACGTAAGACCGATCTACCCGAGAAAGATAACGAGATCCCGTATCTTTCATCAAAATTACCCCCGGCAGTAAAACGTAAGACCGAGTGCCCCGAGAAAGATAACGAGGTCCCGTATCTTTCATCAAAATTGCCCCCGGCAGTCAAACGTAAGACCGAGTGCCCCGAGAAAGATAACGAGGTCCCGTATCTTTCATCAAAATTGCCCCCGGCAGTCAAACGTAAGACCGAGTGCCCCGAGAAAGATAACGGATCCCGTATCTTTCATCAAAATCTCTCCCGGCAGTCAAACGTAAGACCGAGTGCCCCGAGAAAGATAACGAGATCCCGTATCTTTCATCAAAATCTTCCCAGATCAAACGTAAGACCGAGTGCCCCGAGAAAGATAACGAGATCCCGTATCTTTCATCAAAATTGCCCGGCGATCAAACGTAAGACCGAGTGCCCCGAGAAAGATAACGGATCCCGTATCTTTCATCAAAATCTCTCCCGGCAGTCAAACGTAAGACCGAGTGCCCCGAGAAAGATAACGAGATCCCGTATCTTTCATCAAAATCTTCCCCGGCAGTCAAACGTAAGACCGAGTGCCCCGAGAAAGATAACGAGATCCCGTATCTTTCATCAAAATTACTCCCGGCAGTCAAACGTAAGACCGAGTGCCCCGAGAAAGATAACGAGATCCCGTATCTTTCATCAAAATTACTCCCGGCAGTCAAACGTAAGACCGAGTGCCCCGAGAAAGATAACGAGGTCCCGTATCTTTCATCAAAATTGCCCCCGGCAGTCAAACGTAAGACCGAGTGCCCCGAGAAAGATAACGAGATCCCGTATCTTTCATCCGGCAGTCAAACGTAAGACCGAGTGCCCCGAGAAAGATAACGAGATCCCGTATCTTTCATCAAAATCTTCCCCGGCAGTCAAACGTAAGACCGAGTGCCCCGAGAAAGATAACGAGATCCCGTATCTTTCATCAAAATCTTCCCCGGCAGTCAAACGTAAGACCGATTTCCCAGATGAATACGTCTGATTTTCCCCAGCAAAGGCTAACGAAATCCCCAGCAAAGTTAACGGAATCCCAAAAGCCAACGGAATCTCGAGTAGTTCTCGAACTACGAAAGGGCTTGATTCCCACTAGGGATACGTAGGTAGCCTATCATTAGGTCCAGCCCCTCGACCAAAACGGTCACCCTCTCCTTCGGCAGCAGACGAAGTCCACCGAAAGGCCATTTCAAATTAAGGTCCGAGGCGCCTAAAAGGCCATCATCATCAAGGTCCGAGGCACCTAAAAAGCCATCATCATCAAGGTTCGAGGCACCTAAAACGCCATCTCCAAGGTTCGAGGCACCTAAAACGCCATCTCCAAGGTTTGAGGCACCTAAGACGCTATCACTAGAAAAACGATAAGTCACAAAAATCCCCAGCAGAGCGGATACCCGTCAGACCGAAAATGGTCATTCCTATCCCCAGCAGAGCGGATACCCATCAGACCGAAAATGGTCATCTCTTATCCCCAGCAGAGTTTCTCTCCAAAGAACCGACCGCGTAACTCGCTCATCGGAGTTCGAGGCACCTAAAACGCCATCATCTCCAGGGTCAAAGACCCGAACTACGGCCGGCTTGATTCCCATTCGGGATACGTAGGTAGCCTATCGCTAGGTTCAGCCACCCGATCACTCGATCATCCTGCCAAATATGGAGCCTTACTCTTATCGACGACCCCGCTTCCTTCGAAAGCGCCGTCGCCGAGGGGCTACTGTAAGTGCTCCAATTTGAGCTTGTTAGAATTTTTCGTTAGAAAATTAACGAAAGTTATAACATTTCTAACAATTCCTAACTATCCTAACATTTCTAACAAAGTGAGGGTAAAATGGGCATTGTTATTTAAGGTTAAACCTTAAAAAGAATCTCAAAAAAGAAAAACAAATGAAGAAAACCAAATATAGCAATGCTGGAAACAAAAACTGGCTGGTCAATTTGAATTTTGAAAAAGATTATTCTTCTTGTCCAAAGCTGAAGCTGCATTTAATGAACAGTGCACGCTGCCTGATCCTATCCGCGCAGACAAGTATGTAATTTTCAGAGGGCTATAAATTGAGCCCTCCAGTCACAAAAATAAGGAAAAACACAAATGCAACGAACCTCTGGCGAAATATAGAGAGAAAACAGTGAGAATTCTCAAGAATTGTCACCTTTTTCTCTCCAATCTTTCCCAACTCATACTCATCCATTCACTCTCATATTAAAGCCCTAAACACTCATACATTCAAGCCAAACACTCAAGAACACAAGGAAGATTGGTAAACCCTCCTCTTCCTAACCCTAAATCTCATCCATGCATGCATCTTCAAACTACAAAATGTAGTTCTTTCATCTTCTTTCTCTAGATCTAAGAAGATCACCATGGAAGACCATCTCCATGGATGATCTTCTACAAAGATCAACATTATTTTCAAAGTTTTTCTTTCTTACTTGCAAAAATGCACTTTCAAAACCCTAAAAAACCATTTTCAAGCACTAAATCTTGATTTCAAAGGGTAAAATCCCCCTCCCCAAGCAAATGAAATGCTTAGTCCTAATGTACCCCAAGGATGGTTTGGTATAGTTGATTCACCACTAAAATGTCTAGTGATCACTAACCAAAACCTAGGGAAATGGGGACAAGCATGGATGCAAAACCCCCCTTAAAATCATATTTTCTTTCTTGAGAAGTTGCTGTCCAGTAGCAATTTTCTCAGACCTCAGTCCATGGTCTTAATTTTTGGACACAGATGAACTTGGAATTTGGTGTTGACTACAAAATACTTTTTGTAGCCAACATCCAGAGCTTTCCAGACATATTTTTACTTTATTTTTTGGGTGAGTGAAACTCCTCTTTTCAATTTTTCTTTCAGAGGCTAGTTCATCAGCTTCTGGGAATCCAGATCTCATATCTGAGGTTTCCAGAAGGTTTTGACCCCTCGAATCTTCTCCAAAATGGAAATTTCTTTCACAAAAAGTTTATTCAAGGAGTCTAGAGAAACTTTCATTCTCTGAGTTCACCCAGATTATGAAGTTTTAGGACCCTTGAATCCATTTCAAAATCAGGTGTCTGCTGCCATTTCCTTCTGGCAGAAGTGACTTCTCAACTTCAAAAGGTTTTTTGAGTACCAAATCTCAAACCAAAAATTCTCCAAAAAATCATGGGATCAGTTTAAAGTCTTAAAAAGACATCCCAATTTTTACTTTTTCCAGTTTCAACTTATTTTGGCCAAAACACACACACACACACACACACAAATGATTTTCAGCTTGGAAGACTCGTTTTTACGAGGCGCGTCGGGTGCACACTAACGTCCTTCCCGACGCGTAACATGACCTCCGAACCTAAATCTATGATCTCGGGCTTTTTTCAAAGTTTTGGCCCTTCAAAATTAAAATGGCGTGGCGACTCCGTTTTTTCCGGTTTTATTTGGTTTTTCAAAGAAACGCAAAAATCGAATTTTTCCCGCGAAAAAGGCAACACATCGTTACAATAGGGTATATAGTATATGATATAGTATATAAGGTATAGGGTATAGTATATAGGGTATAGGGTATATAATATATGATATAGTATATAGGGTATAGTATATAGGGTATAGAGTATATAGTATATAGTATAGGGCATATGGTATAGTATATAGGGTATATAGTATATGATATAGTATATAGGGTATAGGGTATAGGGTATAGTATATAGGGTATAGGGTATATATGTTGGGGTTTTACGGGTCCATTCGCAGCGGAATTAAGCATCTAATAACATAAAACCCAAAGAGCCTAGGATCCGTTCTATACAATTAACTTGAATTCCTATGAGATAGAAATAACCAACCTTGAACGCTTTCCGTTCTTAAGCTATCGAACAAATAAACAATGTGATTTCGAATCACAAACTTCGAACTCTAGGCCTTGATCGTCGTACAAGCGAAGACCCTCTTATGGTATCCACACCTTTGAATGAACCAAGAACGATTTCTTGATGATTGCTAGATCATAAACCTTGAAGAATATTGAGAATTATGTTGTGATTTTCTTTTCAGAATTTCGGCTAGGCTATTAGGGTTGACAGACCTTCATATTTATACTACATTAGTATGGTATATGTTTCCTAATCAAATTAGGAAACCAGTCTGTAAACGCCTCTATGGATTAAAGTGTCGCACGACCAGACGAGTCCCATGGACAAGTTCTGTCGCGCGATGTACTAAGCCACATCATGAATCTGATCATGCCAAAATTAGCCTTTATAGATATCGTGTTAAGATATTGTTGACTAAAATCAAACATAACTTTCGTCATATTTAAGGTCATGATAATCTCAGGTCTAGGGACTAAATGAAGTGACCATATGAGATTTAATTATGACATTTGACCATGACATAAATCTCATACGGGTCAAGTTCAGTCACTTGTTCTCCAACAAGTACCCATAAATTTAATGTGCATCTCTATGGATATAATCATCATATGATTATCCATTAACATTTATACTAATTATTCTCTTAATAATTAGGGACGGAGATTATTACAGATAAATATGCAAAACATATAATATTCAAATAATAAACTTTTCATATAATAATAAATAATGTCAACACACAAGTCTATCATCCATAGGCCTAGGGCATAACACTAACAGTCTCCCACTTGCACTAGACCCAATCTCCCATGTATCGAATACCCATGGACCTAACATGACCATCATGCTTAGCTTGCGGGAGAGCCTTAGTTAATGGGTCCGCCACGTTGTCATCAGTGTCTACTCTGCATATCTTTACGTCTTCCCTTTCGCATATCTCTCGGATAATGTGGAAACGTCGAAGTATATGTTTGGATCTCTGGTGTGACCCTGGTTCCTTTGCTTGTATAATGGCACCGTTGTTGTCACAGTAAAGTTCTATAGGATCTTTGATGCTTGGAACGACTTCCAAATCACTAATGAACTTTTTGATCCAAACGGCTTCCTTAGCTGCATCAGATGCCACTATGTACTCAGCTTCAGTTGTAGAATCAGTGACGGTACTTTGCTTGGAACTTTTCCAACTCACAGTGCCTCCATTCAGCGTAAACAAAAATCCTGTCTGCGATCTGAAATCATCTTTGTCGATTTAGAAGCTAGCATCTGTGTAGCCTTTTACTACAAGATCTTCTTCCATTCCTCCAAAGACCAAGAATACATCCTTAGTTCTTCGTAAGTACTTGAGGATATTCTTGACTGCTATCCAATGTGATTCACTGGGATCCGATTGGTACCTACTCATCATGCTTAGAGCACACGAGACATCAGGTCTAGTACATAACATAGCATACATGATAGACCCAATTGCCGAAGCATATGGAATTCCATTCATTCTCTTTCGCTCATCATTAGTCTTAGGACTTTGAGTCTTGCTAAGAGATACACCATGCAACATTGGCAAGTTTCCTCTTTTAGAATTTTCCATTTGAAATCTTCTAAGAACCTTTTCAATGTAAGTACTTTGACTTAAATCAATCATCCTCTTAGATCTATCTATATAGATCTTGATACCAAGGATATATGCAGCTTCGACCATATCTTTCATTGAAAAGCACTTTTCCAACCAAGACTTGACAGTCTGTAGTGCAGGAATGTCATTTCCAATGAGTAAGATATCGTCAACATACAACACTAGAAATAGTGCTACGCTCCCACTAATTTTCTTGTATACACAAGGTTCATCTTTGTTCTTGATAAAGTCAAACTCCTTGATTGCTTCATCAAAACGTAGATTCCAACTCCTAGAAGCTTGCTTCAATCCAAAAATGGATCTTTGCAACTTACACACCTTGTTAGAATTTGCTGGACTGACAAAACCTTCAGGTTGTATCATGTATACATCCTCAAGTAACTTCCCATTTAGGAAAGCTGTCTTGACATCCATTTGCCATATCTCATAGTCATAATATGCGGCTATGGCAATTAAAATTCTAATAGACTTAAGCATAGCTACAGGCGAAAATGTTTCATCATAGTCGATGCCATGAATCTGCCTATATCCCTTAGCTACAAGCCTAGCCTTATAGGTGTGCACCTTCCCATCCATGTCGGTCTTCTTCTTGAAGACCCATTTGCACCCTATACTTTTTACACCTTCAGGTGGATCAATCAAGTTCCAAACTTGATTATCAGTCATGGATTGTAATTCGGACTTCATGGCCTCTTTCCATTTTTCCGAATCAGGAGCGGACATCGCCTCTTGATAGCAAGCAGGTTCATCATTTTCGATTAACTCCACTTCATCACTTTTCGTAATGAGAAATTCATATCTCTCGGGTTCAAATCGTGACCTACCACTTCGGCGAAGGACTTGTGTATCTTGAACCGGTTCCACAATTCCTTGTGAACTTGGTTCAGTTTCTACCATTGGTTCAATGTTGTTTTCGGGTTCTCGAATTTCTTCGAGATCTATTTTACTCCCACTAGTTCCTTTGCGAAGAAACTCTTTTTCTAAGAAAGTACCATTTTGAGCAACAAACACTTTGTTCTCATTTCGGTTGTAGAAATAGTATCCTTTAGTTTCCTTAGGATAACCCACGAAAACACATTTATCAGACTTAGGTGCTAGCTTATCAGAAGTTAACTTCTTGACATATGCATCGCAACCCCATATCTTCATGAAAGACAAACTAGGTTTTCTTCCATGCCACATCTTATATGGGGTCTTTTGAACCGATTTGGTAGGAACTCTGTTTATAGTGAAAGCAACAGTTTCTAGTGCATGTCCCCAAAAGGATAAAGGAAGCTCAACTTGACTCATCATAGAACGAACCATGTCCAACAAAGTTCTATTCCTCCTTTCAGACACACCATTCCATTGTGGTGTTCCGGGTGGAGAGAGTTCTGAAACGATTCCACAACTCTTAAGATGACTGTCAAATTCTTGGCTCAAATATTCGCCACCTCGATCAGATCGAAGTACTATAATAGTTTTGCCAAGTTGATTTTGCACCTCATTTTGAAATATTCAAAATATCTCAAACGATTCACTTATATGTTTCATTAGATAAACATATCCAAATCTACTATAATCATCAGTGAATGTTATGAAGTACTGAAATCCTCCCCTAGCATTGCTACTCATAGGCCCACACACATCGGTATGTATGAGTCCTAATAAGTCGCCCTCCCTTTCACCAGTTTTGGTGAATGGGTCCTTGGTCATCTTGCCAAGTAAACAAGATTCGCATGTATCATATGATTTATAATCATGCAAGTCTAAAAATCCATCTTTGTGGAGTTTAGAAATGCGTTTCTCATTTATATGGCCAAGACAACAATGCCATAAGTAAGTGTGGTTTACATCATTGGGTTTAGATCTCTTGTTAATGTTATAGACATCATTATCACAATTTTCAACATCAAGGATATAAAGGCCGTTGAATGAAATAGCAGTACAATAATGCATATCACTCTTGTAAATAGAAAACTTCTTATCACATATAAGAAAATTAAAACCTTCATTATCCAAACATGAAATCGAAATAATATTCCTACTTAAAGCTGGAACGTAATAACAATTGTTCAAAATAAGTATTAGTCCACTAGGTAAAGTAACTTCATAAGTTCCTACGGCTAATGCAGCAACTCTTGCTCCATTCCCCACACGTAGGTCCACTTCACCCTCTTTAAGCATCCTTCTGTTCTTTAGACCCTACACATTTAAACAAATGTGAGTTCCACATACGGTATCCAATACCCAAGAACTAGAAGTAGATAGGAATATATCTATAACAAAGATACCTGAAGTCGAAGCAACTCCTTTGCTCTTCTTCAGTGCTTCCTTGTATTTTGAGCAGTTTCTCCTCCAATGTCCAATCTCATTGCAATGGAAGCAGACTGCGTCCTCATGGGACTTGGGCTTAGCCTCTTTGGCTTTGGCACCCTCTTTGGGTTTGGCAACATCTGCCTTAGGATTAGCAACTTTTGCCTTTCCTTTACCTTTGAAACCCTTCCCCTTGTTAACCATCAACACTTGATCGGTTTTCTTCTTGACAATATTGGTTTCCGCAGTGTTCAACATTTGAACTATCTCGAAAAGGTTCTTATTCATGCTCCCCATGCTATAGTTCATTATGAAATTACTAAAACCTTCAGGCAATGAATTCAATATCATGTCAGTAGCCAACTCTTGGCTAATTGGAAAATCGAGCCTCTCAAGATGTTCGATGTGGCCCTTCATCTTTAGAGCATGGGGACCAACAGCTTGTCCTTCACTCATCTTGCATGAGGTTAGGGCCTTAACTGTGTTATATCTTTCTTGCCTTACTTGAACTTGGAACATTTCCATCAGTCGATTGTTTAGATCAACTGTCCCCAAGTGCTCAAGATCCTTTTGAAGGCTCTTGCATATGGCGGAGAGCATGAGGCAACCAACATCAGTAGAATCACGCTTGTGCTTTAGATATTGATCCCTCACTGCCCTAGTAGCATTGGCAGCAGGTTCAGGTGGAATAGGTTCCTCGAGAACGTACAATTTCTCCTCTTGCCTGAGAACGATTCTCACGCTACGGATCCAATCCATATAGTTTGTACCATTATCCTCCAACTTTTTCTTCTCAAGGACAGATCGCAGTGACAAATAATGATTATTGTTTGATGCCATTTATTCTACAGAAAGATATACATAAAATATGAACACATATAAGTAAACATATTATATGAGAAGTATAATGCATTTACATGAAAATAAATGCTATCACTAAATTATACACCTTTCAATGCAAACAAGCATAATATACATTTAATGGGCTAAGATTAAACTTTAATTTAATTTCAAGTTTGCTATGGCAAACCGCTCAAAACTAAATTAATTAGGTAGAAACATCAATCATATCACATATATGACTCTTAGATCTTTTATGAGATTTAATTAAGACATCATATGTCTAAGCATATTTAATCTCATCTTATGCCTTGAGTCCAAAACCATTTTGATAACCCAATTAAGTTCATTCACTTTAAACGTATAGGAACCACCATTTCCTCATCTTGCTCGAATACGAATAGAATTAAAGTACCATGCTATGGCAAGCCCACCCAAAACTATCCGAATGGTCTCAAGTGTTTTAATCATGAATTGGCATAAATAACTTAAAAGTTAAATGAAGGTTCTTTAAAATAGATTATAAGCATATCAGCAAAGATAATCATAATCGTGCACCAGGTAAGTTCCCAGGAAGATAGGTGAGCCACAAGGACTACTTAAGTACCAAATCTCTCCTTCGACAGAACTCTCCTAGACATGCACAATCAGAAATCAGTTCTGATTTGCAACATAATCAATACTTTGAATAAACAATCAGTTTCCTTTAAATTTTGCGTAAAATGACTTGTTTCTCATAAACAATCAGAAAACCAAAATTTTAATGTTTCAATCTAAAGATTCAGGAAATTACAATATAATGTTTCAACTAAACATCTAAAAAAATTCTTAACACGTAAGAACACATAATTCATGCATCGCAACAATTGATAAAAACGTATTTTAATTAACTAAGCATGCATAAACAATGAATTAATCTAGCATAGCCCTATAAACTTAATTTCCAGAAATTTATAGCATCCAGATTAATACATAAACATATCAGATTGTAAACATATTCATAGATTAGCAGGATTATTAAACAAACTGATTCTGCCCAGATTGGGCTAGTTTTGTCGCGTGACAGAGGCAATCTTTGTCGCGTGACACAAGCATGTTCTGTCGCCTGACACTGGCCTCCTTTGCCGCGTGACACAAGGTTACCAGATTGCAGATTTCCAGTTTCAATCAATTTCTAAATCACAGAGCAATTAAATCATGTAAACAACTTTTAACAAATTTAATTCAATATCAATAAAACATGATTTAGGCATATTGTTTAAAAAACAAACAATCTATCACATACAAAACATGCAAAGAACCATATAAACAATTTATATCAATTTTTCTTAGCATGTTTATTCAAACGTAATGATACGAACGGGCTCTGATGCCACTGTTGGGTTTTTACGGGTCCATGCGCAGCGAAATTAAGCATCTAATAACAAAAAACCCAAAGAGCCTAGGATCCGTTCTATACAATTAACTTGAATTCCTATGAGATAGAAATAACAAACCTTGAACGCTTTCCGTTCTTGAGCTATCGAACAAATAAACAATGTGATTTCGAATCACAAACTTCGAACTCTAGGCCTTGATCGTCGTACGAGCGAAGACCCTCTTATGGTATCCACACCTTTGAATGAACCAAGAACGATTTCTTGATGATTGCTAGATCATAAACCTTGAAGAATACTGAGAATTATGTTGTGATTTTCTTTTCAGAATTTCGGCTAGGCTATTAGGGTTGACAGACCTTCATATTTATGCTACATTAGTATGGTATATGTTTCCTAATCAAATTAGGAAACCAGTCTGTAAACGACTCTATGGCTTAAAGTGTCGCACGACCAAACGAGTCCTATGGACAAGTTCTGTAGCGCGATGTACTAAGCCACATCAGGATTCTCTCAATTTTCTTCCTCTAGTTTAATCAATTAATTCTAGTTGTGTGTGACCCAATAGGATTATATTATGTTGGCAATGAGCTCGATCATATCGACTCTCATAAGATATAAGCCGACTCTAGCAAGCCATTATGTCTATCCAAATAATATAATGTAAGATTTCACGTTTCCAATGGTGCACTTCCATTTCTCTCTTTGTCTCACGATGTTATATTGAACACAAGTCATGGTCCTTGTCAACTTGTACTTGTTCAATGCTTTCTCGATCTTGAGTATAATGATAATCCAATCGCATTGGGGTATGTCCATACACTTTCATCATTATTACTCATCGAGGGGCCCAAGCAAAACATCTCTCTTTCGAGGGACAAATTCCATCTTGACTTATCATTCTTCCCATCATGAATCCGATCATGCCAAAATTAGCCTTTATAGATATCGTGTTAAGATATCGTTTGACTAAAATCAAACATAACTTTCATCATATGTAAGGTCATGATAATCTCAGGTTTAGGGACTAAATGAAGTGACCATATGAGATTTAATTATGACATTTGACCATGACATAAATCTCATACGGGTCAAGTCCAGTCACTTGTTCTCTAGCAAGTACCCATAAATTTAATGTGCATCTCTATTCATATAATCATCATATGATTATCCATTAACATTTATACTAATTATTTTCTTAATAATTAGGGACGGAGATTATTACAGATAAATATGCAAAACATATAATAATCAAATAATAAACTTTTCATATAATAATAAATAATGTCAACACACAAGTCTATCATCCATAGGCCTAGGGCATAACACTAACAATATAGTATAGGGTATAGTATATATGGTATAGGGTATAGGGTATAGTATATAGGGTATAGGGTATAGGGTATATAGTATAAGGTATAGGATATAGGGTATAGGGTATAGTGTATAGGGTATAGGGTATAGGGTATAGGGTTTAGGGTTTAGGGTTTAGGGTTTAGTATATAGGGTATAGTATATATGGTTTAGAGTATATGATATAGTATATAGGGTATAGAATATAGTATATAGGGTATATAATATAGGGTATAGGGTATAGTATATATGGTATAGGGTATAGGGTATAGTATATAGGGTATAGGGTATAGTATATAGGGTATAGGGTATATAGTATAGGGTATAGGGTATAGGGTATAGTGTGTAGGATATAGGGTATAGGGTTTAGGGGTTAGGGTTTAGGGTTTAGAATTTAGGGTTTAGGGTTTAGGGTTTAGTATATAGGGTATAGTATATAGGGTATATAGTATATGATATAGTATATAGGGTATAGGGTATAGTATATAGGGTATAGGGTATATAGTATAGGGCATAGGGTATAGTATATAGGGTATAGAGTATATGATATAGTATATAGGGTATAGGGTATAGTATATAGGGTATAGGGTATATAGTATATGATATAGTATATAGGGTATAGGGTATAGTATATAGGGTATAGGGTATATAGTATAGGGCATAGGGTATAGTATATAAGGTATAAAATAAATGATATAGTATATAGGGTATAAGGTATACTCCCTCCGTCCCAATAAGTGCTTCACCCTTTTGGGTGGGCACGCAAATTATGAAAATGGGTGGGAAAAAATGTTGTGAGTGTAATTTAAAAATAGGAGAGAGAATTAGTGGAGGCAATAGTAAATTTGAAAAGTGTTGTGAGTGTAATAGTGAATTAGGAGAGAGAATGAGTGGAGAAAATAGTAAAGATTATTTGCTAAAAAAGGAAAGGTGAAGCTTCTAACGGGACGCCCTTTTGGATAATTAGTGAAGCTTTTATTGGGACGGAGGGAGTATAGGGTATAGGGTATATGGTATAGGATATAGGGTATAGGGTATATTGTGTAGGGTATAGGGTATAGGGCATAGGGTATAGTATATAGTATATAGGGTATATGGTATATGTTTATTAAATTATTATTATTGTAAATAAGTATTTTTTTTATAATTTATTACTATCAATTATTACTTAGGTATATTAATATTTCTTAGAAGTTTAAATTATTAAATTATTATTAATAAATTTAAAATGATTAATTTAATGAGTATTATTATTAATTAATAACATTATTATTTTTGATATTATGTATTATTACTAGTTATTTTAACAATAACATCATTATTAGTATTATTATTAAGTATTGTTACTAATTATATGATAATATTATTATTCTTGATATTAGGCATACTACTTTAACTAAAATTTGGGGTAAATAAAATAAAAGCATGTAAATATTTTAGATAACTTTTTTAAAATTTCAGTAATTAAAAAGTCTAAAATATTTTTCCTAGTCAATAAAAATTACTAGTTATTATTAGTAATATTATACTTTTTATATAATTAATATTAATATTAATTAATTAATCAATTATATAATTAATAATTCATTAATAAAAATTATTGATAATAAATATTATTATTCTTGATATTAGGCATAAATATTTTAGTTAGCATATAGTATAGTGTGAAACAAATATAAATATGTGTTGTGCCATTGTTTGTTTGGATCCCAAATTTCACGCGGATCATGAGCAAAGCAACATCTAACCGTTCAATACATTCGATCCAACGGTCCATAATAATTCAAACAAAACCACTTTCTTTCCTTATTCTTCACATTTTTAACCCATTTCTCTCCCTTAAACAAACACAAACAGCCTTCCCATTTCACATTTTCTCTCTCCATTTCTCTCCTTGGATTCCGACGAACTAAGGCATCTACCCACTACCCTTCATCGTCTCCGGCGACGGCGATGGCAACGGTGGCTCCGTCTCCGTCCGTGGTAACAAAAAACGGTGATGTCTTGAATGAAGATGCGGGAGAAGGTGGCCCTAGAGAACAAGGAGGCATCTCCAAGCCTGGCACCTGCCTTCCCCACCGACATGCCATCGGCTCCGTCTCCTTCCGCCAACACCAGTTCGCCTCCTGCACCTCCACCTTCTTCTTCGGATCCCTCTCCGTTTCCTCTCCTACTCCTGCTCCGTCTCCGACGAACACAACCTCCAACTCAACGTCTCCTACGCCTACACCTGCTTCCTCTCCTGCTCCCGCAGCTAACGGAATCAGTCACGCCGGCGTCACTGATGATGAAGCCGAGCCAGAACCTTCTGGCGGGATGAGCGTCGGAAAGAAGGCCGGAATTGCAATTGGGATGAGGGAGCCATGGAATAAAAAAGAAGGGGAAGGATACGGGGTGGAAGGGGGAGAGATTTGGGGAAGAAAGTGTTTTTTTTTTATTATTATTATTATTATTATTATTATTATTATTATTTGTTTATTTATTTTTTGTGGAAGGGGGAAAAGAAATTGTAAATGAGTTTTATCTTTTTCTTTTTTTTTGGTAAAAAAATATTTGTATTTTTTATTTTATAATTTTCATTATATAATTATTTATTTCTATGTATGTAATGATTTTTTAAAATGAATGAAATAAAATTTTATTGCTTAAAAAAAGAAACATTTAGCTTTAGTATAAATATAATAATGCTACTAAATATTAAATTAGCGACGAAAATATCCGTCGGTGAAATAAAAATTAAATTAAAATAAATTATTTCAGCGACGAAATATTCCGTCGCTGAAATAAAAATTAAATTAAAATAAATTAAATCAGCGACGGAATATTTTGTCGCTGAAATAAAAATTAAATTAAAATAAATTAAATCAGCGACGGAATATTCCACCGCTGAAATAAAAATTAAATAAAAAAAATTAAATCAGCGACGGAATATTCCGTCGCTGAAATAAAAATTAAATTAAAAAAAATTAAATCAGCGACGAAAAATTCCGCCGCTGAAATAAAAATTAAATTAAAATAAATTAAATCACCAGCGGAATATTCCGTCGCTGGAATAAAACTTTAATTAAATTAAATTAATTCAGCGACGGAAATTTTCGTCGCTAATATCAAAAGATCATCGACGGAATGTTAATTCCGTCGGTAAAATCAAAAGTATACCGACGAAATTTGGTCCGTCGGACCACTGCGGCGGACCACCGACGGAATTTTTCTGTTGGTGATGAACTTTAGCGACGGAATTTTGTCTTTAGCGGTCGAAATTTCCGCCGCTAAAACATGTTTTTCTGGTAGTGAGCCCCTAGTCTGTTTGGTCATTCGAGGAAATCCTGAAGTGTATCCAGTGTGGCCCCAATTCGACTTGAACCTTTTGTGGCGAGACGATGCGATCCTCCTTGATTTTTTTTAATCAATCAACCAAAATATAAAAGAAATGACTTGTAATGTACACTTGCAAGGGCGTTTTTTTTTTTTTGAAAGGTGGAAACGAGTCCCTTTTTGTGTGTATGCCTTATTTTATGTAGGCACAAAAACATGCTTTTGGGTTTGACTCTTTTGAGAGAGTATGAGTGTAGAAAAATTTGCAAAAGTGTATGGAAGTCCTTGTTGACAGAAAATCAGTGTTTAACTCCATTTTTTCTATTTTGTAGAAAAAAGAAGACTTGTCGAGACATCTGAAAACTTGTTTTATTCACAATGATCACAAGATTGCTTAAACCCTTTACTGATGTTCGGGTTATTCAACAATTAAACTTGATATGTTTTGATTAATCATGAGGAGAAAGTCAATCGGTATTTGGGATCGAATTTGGTCAGGTGTGAAAGATTGTGTATAGGAGAGGTCATTGATGAGACCAGGTTTATGGATTTGTATGTGTTTAGGGTTGGACCATTTCTGGTTGCCCACGTTCTTTAAGGTTAGGAGCTCAGGTTGTCTTGGTTCAAGTCCGAACTGTGCTTGGCTTTGGGGCAAGAATATGAATATTTGTTGTTCCTTTGAAGAAAAGGCTTCGAACTGAAGGTTGGATGGTGAGGCATGGGCCTTGAGATGATTCCTTGACAAGTCGTATTTGATGGCTACTTCATTGATTCCATTGCCTGTTGATCGCTGCTCTCACAGGGAGAGAAAGAATTTGAATATAGCTCAAGGACTTATGATACGCTTTTGCCTTTGCTTAAACTGCTCTATTGGTTTTGACAACTTCTATTGTTCGAGCTTTTAAATTCGTCCATTTTCTAAACCTTGACTAGCGGTGCTAGGTCCTTGGCTTCATTTTTGGCCCTGCTTGAACTCATTTGATACGCATGAGGATGAAGGAAAGCCTCTAGCTTATTGTCGACATGAGGACAATCATTTAATGCTGAGTAACCTTTTGTTATTTCATGATTTTGTCGCCGTTTGTTGATTTGGTCAAGGTGATGGTAGGGATCTGATTTGGAAAGTGTATGGCTTGATGGAGGCCTTTGTGTGGGGTATGGTAAGGTGTATGGGGAGCTATTGGTCGACTTTCTGATACCAATTAATCAAGACATTAATCATTTGGGGAATTACTTGTTGAGCAATGCAAGTGATCATATAGAACAAAACCATTTCATTAAATATAATGTGGGGGTACAAAATAATGTCTCAAGTCTAGCAAGAAAAGAAAGAAGACTCATGTATAGAAAATTAAAAATTAACTACAATGTCCGAGGAGGACTTGATTGAATGAGAAAAGTACTAGAACCTACGAGGTTTGACTGTATGACTCCTTTTTTGTAGCCCATAGCCTAACAGACTGTCATGAAAAATTTGTTTTTGTTGGGGGAGAACTAGACCCGAGGGTGCTTCACGCTGTATCAAGTGATGACACTTGGACCATCATCAAAGTCTTCAAACAGGTCAATTTGTCCACTCGTAAAAGAGCCCCAATATATTAGAGAGGGAGCATCTAAAGGTGGATCCGACGTGAACTTTTGGGCCAATGCTCAATCAATGTTACTTGTTGAATTAGACCCATCCCTGAATAGTTTAGGCCACCTGTCCCAGCTAATCAAAAAATTGTCACTCATTATCCAAATGACACTCTTCTTGTTATTCGAGCATGGCTTGCATTTCCCGGTGATGACGCTCCTTTTGGGCCACGAGCTTCTTTGTCAAGTAATCGAAGGTCACCAGAGACATGGCGTGTGATTGAAAATTGACAAATTGTAAAAGAAATTCAAAGCCATTTCAAGAAGTTTAAGTCGCGATCAATTTACAAAGCTCATTTCTTTATTTGATCGAAATCAGAATAAAGGTTGAGGATGGATATGGAACACAACGACCAATGATCCGAATGAGGGTGTTCCGTTGGTCGAAGGGGTATGAACTCTTTGAGGTCGAGGAAAGGACGTGGCCAATTTTGGCATAAAACAGGAGATGGCCTCTTTAAGTCGAGGGAAATTGGACTGTGAAAAGTGGGGATTGGAGATCGGAAATTGGACCGTGAAAGGTCGAGATTGAAGATTGAATCGTGAAAGGCCGAGATTTGAGTTTAGACCGTGAAAGTTCGAGAGGGGGAGTTGGACCGTGAAAGGTTGGGATCAAAAATTGGACCGTGGAAGGTCGGGATTAAAGATTGGACCGTGAAAGGTCGGGATTAAAGATTGGACCATGAAAGGTCGGGATCGAAAATTAGACCGTGGAAGGTCTATATTAAAGATTGGACCGTGAAAGGTCGGGATCAAAAGTTGGACTGTGGAAGGTCAAGATTAAAGATTAGACCGTGAAAGGTCGGGATTAAAGATTAAACCGTGAAAGGTCGGGATTAAAGATTGGATTGTGAAAGGTCGGGATCAAAAATTGGACCGTGGAAGGTCGAGATTAAAGATTGGACCGTGAAAGTTCGGGATTAAAGATTGGACCATGAAAGGTCGGGATTAAAGATTGGACCATGAAAGGTTGGGATCGAAAATTGGATCGTGGGAGGTCGAGATTAAAGATTGGACCGTGAAAGGTTGGGATTAAAGATTGGACCGTAAAAGGTCAAGATTTGAGATCGGACCGTGAAAGGTCGAGATTTAGAGATCGGATCGTGAAAGGTCGAGATCGAAAATTGGACCATGAAAGGTCTGAATTAAATATTGGACCGTGGAAGGTTGAGATTAAAGATTGGACCGTGAAAGGTCGGAATTAAAGATTGGACCGTAAAAGGTTGGGATTAAAGATTCTAGAAATGGGACCATGCAATTGTTATTTATTAACTGTTCAAGTTTACTTAAAACATGTCTTCTCATAATCCTAAACAGTTGGAAAATGGGAAACGTACTTAAGGGCCAGGCCTGTCATATGAGTTTCAATGCTCCTGTTATGCTAACTGCAATCGAAGACAATATCTTTAAGTCAAGATCGGGTCAAAGTTGTCATGACCTTTCTTTGTCTTGATTTCGCAAGGGATCTTTGACTTTCAAATTTGACTAGGTCATATTTGTCATGGGTGGGGCATTAAAGGCTCGATGACATGGTGTCACATTGAGCGTTGATGTATATCCAATATAGGTCAGTGTCTAAGTTAACACTAGAAATCAAGGCCAGGTCAGCAGATGACCCTACCGAGCTTGCTTTCGCAAGGGACCTTGACTTTTAGGTTTTGACTCAGAAAATGATCGATATGTGATATACAATTAGGCTTTATGACACAGACTGGTTAAAAACCAACCAAGTCTTGGACAAAGTGTGACGCAAATAGTGCATGGTTGACACTGGCGAGGATGGGTTGTTTGGAATGATCCCGTGCGTGCAAGAGAGGCATAGGAACACCTTCGAGCTGCAACTGAGACCATCCCGGGTCAGGGTTGTAGTGTGCAAGTGTTCATAGTAAGGGTGCGCGTAGTGTACGGTAACTAAATTTCCTTTCGATTCAAAATAGAAATTTGCATAATATGTCTTACAGACATGAATATGCGCATAAACATTTTATGAGTAAAAGAAGATGATCAAAGCATTTTATGAACAAAGCAAAAAAAGAGAATTTTATGGACAAAATATGTGCAACGAAAAGAGACATTCCAAAGATAAAAAGTGGTAAGATAAAAAGCGGCTGAGATTGAATATAGAAAATTGATCCGACGGCTTGGATTAACTCAAATATTCCACCTTCACACTCTCAATTTTATAACTCCCCACCTTCTCCTTCCAAACATGTCTTTTAACTTCCCCTCCCACACACCTTTTTATTTACTACATAATTTTTAATTAATTTTTTTTAGTTATTATTTACTTATCGATCTCATAACCATCAATAGCAATAGAGTTTGTATTTTATTTTTTATTCTTTATTGTTCATGATTTTTTTAGACTTTTTGTTATAATAATAAATAAAAACTTTTTTTAAATTACTTTTTTGGTACATTATATTTTTTACTAGCACGACGATTTCGATTAAAGAAGGGGAAAATAAATTTAGTAGAAACGCGAGTGGGTAGTCGTCAGTCCGTGCCATTGGCACGGAGTTAGTACTAGTAACATATACATTTAGAGGTGAAATAATATTTTGACAAGGTCATAAACTTAACAAATCATTTAAAATCTAAGAAAATTCAACGGGTAATACTAAAGTTATAAAAAAGTTTACAAATTTTGGTTTATAAAATGATATGTCATGATTGTGTTGATATTTTAAATTAGAGTGTGTCAGATCCACAATTAATACAACTAATAAAATGTCATTACCTCATTTTGTACCCATTTTATGAAAACATTTTAGTGCCTTTAGTATTGCCCAAATTGAACATGTGTCATGTTTTTAATTAAAAGACACATTTATTATTTAACTGATGATGCCAAAACGCCGGATCAGCCCAAATCTATTGGTTTGGATATATTTTGGTGACTTGGATGGCCTGAAAAAGATAAACAAACACGTAAACTAAACCGGGACTTCACCGACGAGTATTGCCTAAATTGAACATGTGTCATGTTTTTAATTAAAAGACACATTTATTATTTAATTGATGATGCCAAAACGTCGGATCAGCCCAAATCCATTGGTTTGGATATATCCTGGTGACTTGAATAGACCGTAAAAGATTAACAAACACGTAAACTAAGCCGGGGCTTCACCGACGAAAGCCCTCCGGCGTGAGTAAGTATTGGTATTTTATAAGAGCAAATCAATTGAAAATAGTTTAGATTTAAAGAATGCGTTACCAGAAATTCGTGATTTATGTGTGTAGTTAAAGTTGTAGGAGACAATTTCCTGCCTTGGATAGGAAGTTAGGATAGAATATGGAGTTTAATCCTACTCAGACCCTAATTACTTGATGTCCATGTTGGACTAGGATTAGAACTATGCTCTGGACGTATTTCGGGCAGGCCGTGCTCGTCGACATAGTCATTACATGTTTGTCGATCGACATAGTTGTTATGTCGGTGAAATTACCCGATCTGGCGTGCGGACCGCACTCCTCCCTCGGGGGGAGGGGGTACGAGAGCGCATTTTTGAAATGTGTGCTTGGACAGATGAATTTCTTAAAGAAAAAGAGAGTCGCCATGCCATTTTGTTGTTAACCCAAAATATTGACAAAAGGCTTTTCAGTTTGAAATTTTGAGTTCAGAGGTCACTTTATGCCTCGGGAAGAGTTTTTTTGTGCTCACCCGAGATGCCTCATTTTCATGAGTCTTTCTAACCCTTTTTCGAAAGTTGTGTGTGTGTGCGTGTGCTTTTAAAATCAAATGGCCTCATATTTCAAAAAGAATTAAAAACAATTCAAATTTTGAGGAAACTGTCTGTTCCAATAAAATGAGATTTGAAATGAATCTAAACTGAAAAAACTGGAAACTGAACAAAATGTCTCAGACTGCAGAGTGATCCGTACGGACCAATGCCTCTTCACAAAAAGGTCCGTACGGATTAGTGATTGCAGTAGGTTATTTTATGTATCTTATTTTATTTTGATGTTACATCGATTAGACTTAAGGAGAGAAAGATTGCAGTTTCTGGTTATCCAGAAAAGCAGTCATAAGTCCCAAATAAAAGAAAGTGTCCAATCTTAGGGTTATCATCTTCAAGTCTTAGGGTTGTACAACAATGGTGGTTTCAAGCTTTTCTTGGGAAACAACAATGGAGTGTGTTGGTCCCAAGTAAATAAATGAGAATTCTTTTGAAGTTTTTAAAGTTTAACTTTGTTACATTTTAAGAAGTAAAATGCATTTGAAATTAAATAAATGAAGACAATGCATGAAACATGAACAAACCACTATCACCATTAGACCTCCATTTTTAGCACATTGTGCATTGAAAGTCTTCTAGGATCATTTAGATGGTTTGGGTCTACAATAAGTACAGATTACATTGCAAATGAGATATTTAACGACAATAATATTAAAAGACTTGTACATGAAAGTTAAAGCGTTATTTAATTTCCAGAAGGAGATCTTACCAATATTGGTTATTTTCTATCTTCCTAGGGTTAGAATTTTGTGGGAAAGTAGGGTGTTTAGGGGTTTAAGAAGGAGAGAATTTTTCCCTCACTTATGGCAAAATGTCCCCTAATGCTGACTCCCCTCGAGATTTTCATTCTTGCGTTGTTCTTGTCGTGTCACCTTTGTTATAGGCGTGCATGTGATCTATTTAAGACGATGTAAAGAGGAGAAGAAATTTTGCTCTCACTTACGCAAAACCTCCCCTAATTACTCACTCAAACTCTCAAACTTTCCTACGCAGTTTCCTGCTTTTCTAAGCTGCTTTCTGTGGCTTTTTTTTGTTGTTGTGTATCTTGTTTGAAGCAACCAGAGGCCTGTATTTATAGCCTCTGGAAATTGACAAGAAGTTCCGCACGGCTATGGCTTTAATCAGCAAGGAGGTTTGCACGGACCAAGGTGCTATGTCAGACCTTTTTGACTTTTGTGTCATTTCTCGCAAGGTCCTTTTGTTGTTTTTAACGTGCAAAGGGTCATGTTGTATTGAAAAGAGAGGCATGTTCATAGTATGTAATGCATGATATTATTCACGAACTATATGATTGCAAAGCAAAGAAGAGAAAGAAAAGATGAAGAAAAATATAAAAAGCCTTGCCTTTTTTTATTTTAAAGTGGAAAGTGACCAAAAGGAAGAAAAGAAGGTGAATAACCCCATGTGTGAAAATATGCTAAGTTATAATTTTGGGGGTTGAAACATGTGTTGGCATGGGTGAGCAGAGAGATACAATCAAGTGAGGAAATATTTTGAATACTTTCTAGTTCCACTCGATTGACTTCATATGTCCTTACCTTCATTTGTAACCATGAACCTAGCCCGCAATTTTCGCAAAACATTACAAGCTATAAAGCCATACTTGATCCCTAAATAGTAGCCGGGTTGACAATTGTGTTCAAACATGCATATAAGTATCCTTGTGCAAAATTTCCATCTTATTATCAATGGTTTAGAGCATGACACAAGTGTCCCTCCTTCTCCCATGTATAAATAGAACACCCCAACTATATTTTAACCTATTCTTAACATGTTTTAATTCTATTTTCAAGTTGTAAACAAGATCTAAGTTTTGATTCAAGAATTCCATTGAAGATCTATGCAATTTATGGAAGCTTTGTTGATATTCTTCATGAACATGCGTGGCTAATTCACTTGTCTTACAAAATGGAGGTAATATATATCAATCCCTTATATCTTAATTAATCTTTCATTCAATCAAATGTTGGGTTCATCAAAATTATTCCTCATCTATGTTTTCTAAGCTACAATCACATGTGTAGATGTGATTGACTTTTAAACTAAATTTGTGTGTGTGATTGACAAGTGATTGTTCGATACATGCAAGTCAAACTTTTGAATGAATATAATCTAGGTTTTGACAAGTGATTGCAAACCAAAATAATAGGTTTTTAATCCTAGGGTTTAATGGGTTCTTGACAACTATGATTGATTGTATTATTAATTGGCATATTGGTGCAATATACATGAGTCCCATTTCTTAGATCCTTCTTTCTTGGAGTCCGGTAATCTTTTACTTGCTTCTTTATTTCTTGTTTTAAGTAGTTTAAGTAAGACTAATAATAATAAATCAAAAACCCCGTCCTTTACTTTTTGTTTAAACTGTTAAAAGTCAAATTGTTGATTCACAAACCCTGTGGATTTGACCCTTGCCAAGTGCACATTACTACTTCAATAACTCGTACGCTTGCGAGGATTTTTATTACGAGTGGGATTTTCTCCAGCAAGTTTTTGGTGCTGTTGTCAGGAATTTGCTTGCAATCTTCAATATAATTTTCAACAGTGTATGCTTGGTCATAGATCAATGAATTGAATGACTATTACATGGTTTTGGAGTGTTCTTGCACCTGATGCAAATGTGAGATCAACTTAAAGCTCACTCAAGGAAGAGAGGAGGAACGAGTACACCAGTTTGTTATGGGACTTGAGACACCTAAGTTCGAGAATGTGAAATCAAACATTTTGAACTTAGAGCCTCTTCCCAACATAAACAAAGTATATTCAAATCAAACATTTTGAACTTAGAGCCTCTTCCCAACATAAACAAAGTATATTAAATGGTGGTGATGGAGTAGCGTGTCAAAGGGAGCGCACAAAAAGAGTACTCTGAACCTATGAGCTTTGTGGTATGCACCAACACTGGGGTCTGAAATCCAGGGGGATCGCAAAGAGATGGGCAATGTTACTTGTGGACATTGCAAGAAAAAGGGACACAAAGCTGGCTCTTGTTTCAAGATTGTGGGATATTCGGAATGGTGGGGCGAGCAGTCCTCACAAAAGGGAAAGGGAAAGTAAGGGCAGAATGTCACGACAACTGCTGGAGGAGCGAGAGGGCGCGAGTCTTTCAACACTCGAGCTAACACTGTACAAGTGAATGATGATGATGGTGCAGGGATGACAGATGTAGAGTGTACTCTACTATTGGGACTCACAAATGAACAGTGGAACAATTTCAAAGCCATGGTTCAAACCAACGTCAAAAGTAATGAGCGCATGAATGGTAAGATTAATGATGAGCCTTGGCTAGTGGATAGCAAGGCTAATTGACATATAACAGGAAACCTTGCCTTGCTTGGAAATGTTCGTAACATTGAATCAAGTCGAGTAGGACTGCCTAATAGGAAGTAAATCATTGTCACAAAATAAGGCGATGTTAAAATTGGGCCTAAACTTGTTCTGCAAAATGTGTTATATGAACCATCATTCAATTGCAATCTGTTGTATGTCTCTCAGTTGCTTTGTGACTCGAATACTTTTGTGCAATTTTCTGACAAACTTTATGTAATACAGGATCAAACCTTGAATATGTTGATTGGTGCGGGTGAACAAAACAAGGGGCTGCATTATTTGAGAAAGTCTACTGAAGCACGAGTCTGCAGCGCTAAGGAACTTGAGAAGCATGAGTTGTGGCATCAGCGGTTGGGACATCCATCAAGTAAAGTAGTTAGTTTGCTTCCTTTTGTTAGTCATAATAGTGCTAATAAAGATGTTTGTGAAATTTGTTGCAAAGCCAAATAAACTAGAGATAAATTTTTGCCCATTGAGTGCAATTCTTAAGGGATTTTCGATATAATTCATGTTGATATGTGGGGTGATTATCAGAAACCTGCCTTGTGTGGAGCAACTTATTTTTTAACTATTGTGGATGACTGCTCTCGCGCTGTGTGAGTATAATTGATAAACTCAAAAATTGATGGGCCTCAATTTTTGAAATATTATCTTGCCATGTTTGATCGTCAGTTTAATAAACATGTCAAAATGGTGCGAATTGACAATGGGAAAGAGTTCACATGTCTTGAAAAATACTTTGCTGAAAAAGGAATTGTGTATCACACCGCATGTATTCGTACTTCACAACTAAATAGGAGAGTAGAAATAAAGCACCATCACATTTTGAACGTAGCACGTGCCTTACAGTTTCAGGCCGGTTTGTCAATTAAATTTTGGGGTGAGTATGTTTTGACATATGGGTATTTGATTAATCGCACTCCTTCAAAAGTATTATATGGGAAAACACCGTATGAAATCATTTTTGGCAAAGAACCCACTTATAAATGCATTCGGGTTGTTGTTTCTCTCTGTTATGGCCATTATTAACGCTCTGTTATGCCCATTATTAGCGTCGAGATAATGATAAATTTGCTAGTCGAAGTCGAAAGTGTGTTTTTTTGGGTTACCATTTTGGAAAGAAAGGATTGCTATTGTATGACATTGAGGAAAACAAAACACTTGTCTCTCGTCACATTGTTTTTGTAGAATCAAAATTCCCCTTCATTGGTCAAAGTGATAGTCCAAATGAAGAGGCTATTGGTCCTGATTCCATTTTTTATACTTTGAATGAGACGGATATTGGGGATACTGGTGCTTCTGAGCGAGGCGCTGAAGTTGAAATTCCTATTAATGCCCCTCTTGTGAATGATGACCACACTTATGGGGTGCCTGTGCCTACCACTGAGGCGGCTCTTGTGACTGATAACTATCTTAATGAAGTGCATATGCCTACCACCGAGGCGCCTAACACTGAGCATGATCCAGATGAAACGCTAGTACCTACCACAGAGGAAACATTTGATAATTTGGGTAGAGGAAAATGGACAAAGGTTCCCTCATCAAGATATACAAGTGTCGAGTATAATTTGAGCACATCTAAGACACACAATGTTCGAGCTAGCCCCTCGGCAGTTCAACCTCTCCAAACAAGTCTTCAGGTACTCGATATTCTTTATCTCATTTTGTCAATTGCACAATTTTTTTTTTCTGCACATCGTTGTTTTTTGGCGACCATTGATACATGTGTTGAGCCTAGAAACTTTCCAGAGGCTGTAAAGTCAGAAGAGTGGAGGGAAGCCATGAACACTGAGCTTGATGCTCTAGATCAGAATGGGACATGGGATCTTGTGGATGTTCCTATTGGTAAAAAGGTTATCAGGAGTAAATGGGTGTATAAAATTAAATATATTGCAGATGGAACGGTGGAAGGATATAAGGCACGACTAGTGATTCTGGGTAATCGTCAAGTGAAAGGCATAGACCACAAAGAAACCTTTTCTCCAAATGTTAAAATGGTTACAATGCGAGTGTTTCTTGCTATTGCCGATGCCCGTGGTTGGGAACTTCATCAAATAGAAGTTCACAACGCCTTCTTACATAGATATTTGAGTGAGGAGGTATATATGAAGCTCTCCTTGGGGTATAAATCACATATGTCTGGCAAATTATGTAAGCTCCGAAAGTTCTTGTATGTGTTTCGTCAGGTGCCTCGTTACTGGTTTGCCAAGTTATCTGCTGCATTGAAAAAGTATGATTTTCTTCAATCATACTCAGACTATTCGCTCTTTTCTTATCAAAAGGACGGCAACGATGTACATATCTTGGTTTATGTTGACGATTTGGTCATTGGGGGTGATGATTCCGATGTCATTAATGACTTCAAAGATTATTTATGTCGTTGTTTCAAAATGAAAGATCTTGGGCGCCTGAAGTATTTCTTGGGAATAGAGGTTGCACGCCACTCGGATGAGATCTTCGTGTCTCAAAGGAAATACGATCTTGATATTCTCTCTGAAACTGGTATTTTTGGAGCACGTTCGACGAATACTCCTATCGAGCAGAATCATCGATTGGCTTTGACAGACGACGATCTTTTATCTGACCCAGAGCTATCGACTTCTCGTTGGACGTTTAATCTATCTCACCATAACAAGACCAGAGCTCTCTTATTGTGTTTATATTTTTGCACAATTTATGAATAAATTCAAACTTGCTCATTGGCATGCGACTTTACGAGTGGTTTGCTATCTTAAGGGTCATCCTGGCTAGGGAATTCTATTGCGCGCCAACTCAGATCTTCAACATATGCCTATTGTGACTCTGACTGGGCTAGCTGCCCCTTACTCGTCATTCTTTGACGGCATACTTTGTGTTATTGGGTAGTTTTCCTGTGTCTCGGAAGACTAAGAAGCAAACCACCATTGCTTGCTCTTCGTCCGTAGATGAGTATCGCTATATGGCAAGTGAGACGTGTGAACTTACATGGTAGCTTGGTCTCTTGTTGTCCTTTGGGATCACTCTCTCAGCTACTATGAATAGTCAGTCAGTCAGCTATTCATATTGCACAGAATCCTGTATTTCATGAGCGCACCAAGCATATCGAGGTTGATTGTCACCTTGTACGTGATGCCATTCGGTCTTGCCTCATCTCTACGACACATGTTCACACTTCTGCTAAGTTAGCAAATGTACTTACAAAGACGCTTGAGACTCGACAATTCACAATCTTACTTGGCAAGTTGAGCGTTTGTGACCCTCACGCTCCAACTTGAGAGGGGGGGTGTTGGATGAGTGCCCTGGGGAAAAAGGAGAGCCCCTAGGAGCTCGCGGAGGGGGCGCCCAGCAGAAGCTCCCAATGGAGATGTTGGAGGAGCGTCCCTAGGAGCGCCAATTCTCAAGGAGCGCCTGCTCTTAGGAGAACGCATGGTTTCCGGATTTACGAGATCTCTTTTCGTGAATTTCGGGATACATTTCCTTATCAATTTGTATATATCATTTCCTTGTTTATGTGTATGTATATCAAGTAGTTAGCGATATTTAGGGATTGATATCAATCAAGTTGTTAGCGTAATCTTAGGGATTGATAAGGATGGTAAATATTTGTAACAAGATTAGACTTAGATCTTAAGGTTGTATAAATAACCGTTCTCATTAAACTTTTTATTTTCTTTCAATGTTCTCACTCCGTCTATAATTTCGCTAAAAACTTAACGAAAGCCAATCATGTGGCCTAATGTGACTAACTTTCGTGAGGTCACATGTAAGGTTAATGGCGGGTGATTTACAACCCATAATCTAGTGACTGCACACATAAACAAGTCAATTAAAAACTTAACTAAAGTTAGTGAGGTCATGTAATTGACTTTTGTTAATTTGTTAGCAAAATTATAGACTGAGTGAGAACAATATAAAAATATGAAAATTTTAATGAGAATTTTGGAAAAAATAAAAGTTTAATAAAAATATTGTAAACTAAGCTAAAGTTCAATAATGAAAAATATATTATAAATTTGCCTAAAGTTCAAGAATAACAAAAAAAAAAAAAAAAAAAAAAGAAAGAAAGAAAACTTTTTCGCTTATGTGAAGATGAGGTAACACACATGAGATATGCCAAGTTATTGTTGGAAATGGATAACGGAAAGTTAAGTTTAACTTAACGTTGATCTAGTTTCTAACTGAAGTTCGTTATGTGTTAACGGAACTAGTTACAAATGGTAATCTACATTTGTTGTAGATTATATATAACTCATTTAATGTCTCAAAACCATTTCCGTGTGAATGAGAAATTAATGACAAATGATTTGTAACTTAAATATTGGGTCAAAGTGTGATTTGGTTTGGTCTCAAAATTGGTTTGGACTTGTTGTGGCTAAAGGGCCGATTTGAGCGAGTGTGAAGAAGCTTCGCACGGCCGTGCAAGTGCCTAGGACACGGCCGTGCACCGTGCCTTGCCTTGCCACTCGGCCGTCTTGAGCCATGAACTCGGCCAGTGCATATTGCCTTGCACGGCCGTGCAGTTCATTGGACACGGCCGTGCAAGTGCTGTTATACCCAAAAAGTTGTGACTTTTCAAGGGAAAAGCCACCAAACCCTTTGACTCTCTTTATATACTTCCCCTCCGAATTTCAATTCACATACATAGTCATTTGAGCCTCCCTACCCTCTAGTAAGATAGATTAACATACCCAAATCATTGCATATTGTTGCATTCAATCCTTCAAAGTCCAAAGTTCAAAACAAAGTGTTGTTCGTTAGAGTAATTGATTTGGAGTGCTCCTATCATTTACTTGTAAGTCGTTTTATCTTACTAGAAGATTGCCATATAAACCGTAAGCACCTGTGCGGGGCAATAACTTCTTACGGAGATTGTATTAAATACAAGACTCGACTTGATTTCTTTTGTTTCCAATCT
The DNA here is from genome assembly GCA_022495995.1 of Adenophora triphylla var. japonica. Classification (NCBI taxonomy): domain Eukaryota; kingdom Viridiplantae; phylum Streptophyta; class Magnoliopsida; order Asterales; family Campanulaceae; genus Adenophora; species Adenophora triphylla. Next base: position 465,881 of record JAFEMH010001238.1, on the reverse strand, counting down.
CCGTTATCTTTTTCTGTTAAGATTCTAGTTAAGTTCTTGAGAAGCCTACACAATTGTCCAACAATCGTAAGAAGTTAGTAACGCTTCCTCAAGATCATCAAGATGGCAAATGAGAAAGACGTCTCCTCATCCAGTCAAGGGAATGTTACGCCTCCTTCTCAAGGTGATGCTACATTCAACCATGTTGCACCCACTACTACACCATCTCACTCGGTTCATGGTAAGAAATCTCCTTCTGGTGAAACCTCAAGGGTTGCACCTCTTAATGTTCTCCCTCCGTCTCATGTGTTCGTACATGCAGAAAGACCGGGTATTCTTACCGGGATGAACTTTAAGAGGTGGCAACAGAAAATGTTGGTCTATTTGACAACATTAAAATTGGTGCATTTTCTTTGGAAATATCCACCATTGATATCCGACGAGGATGAATCCAAAGCAAAGAATGATTTGGATACATGGAATCACAGCGATTTCTTGTGTCGCAATTATATTCTTAATGGCTTGGATTATGCACAATACAAAGTGTGTTGTGGCATAAAAACCGTGAGAGAACTTTGGGACTTTCTCGAGATGCACAATACTATGTGTATTGTGACTAAAAGACCGCAAGTGAACTTGGTGGAAAGAAGTACCGGAAACAAGAGAAAGAACACCGGGAAAGTGAAGAGGACCGCCAAGAAGGTCAAAGGTAGTTGTTTTAATTGCGGCAAACCCGGGCATATGGCTAGGAAATGTCGACATCCTAGAATCAACAACCAAGGTGGAAACCCTCTTCAAGCCAATGTGAATGAAGATAGAAATGTTCCATTGAACTTCGAGCAACTTAGTCTATCGGGATAAGTTTTGAACTGACTAAATGTGGTTATTGTGTTAGTAAAGGGTACCTTGTTGAAGGACTCCTTAACTTGAATTGTAAATGTTTTATCCGCCTAAGTGCAAAGAATAAAATTTCAAATTTTATTTACTTGGTTTGAAGTGTTCCAATTGTTATGACGTGTTCAATTAGGTCGTGTAAATTTAAATTCACTAAGTCGACGAGTTAATTTAAAATTACTACCTAAGATGAAGTTTGATTCGTAAATCAATTGTGATTTCTTTTGTAGAAATCAGTTCAAACCAGAGATAGTAAATAGATAGTTCATTACTTCTATTTATGATTGCATTTGATAATGCAAAGTTCATCTTTTGGAAAAGTAAAAGTAAAACCTTAAAGTTTTAAGTAAACAATAAGGTTTGTGATTCATCTTAATTAACAATTAAGAATTTCGTAGTGATAGAGGTGGTTAGTATGTAGTACCGTTTGAAAAATAATTGTTGGGACGCTAACACTTATTTATCAAACGAATGCTTCTTACACACTCAAATCAATTGAATCACAGAAAAAGGAAAGATAGAACTTTTAAAGGAGATAGTGAACTCCTTATTGATAAGTTTCGTCTTATGTGGGTATACCTAGCAAAGGTAGAAATATCTAAACCTAAGGAGGTTAAGATAGGACCCAAAACCATGGATTACGTTTCCATTGGCAATACGGTATTCTTCGAAATAAAATGATTGAAGAGACCAAGGTTGAAGATAACTCACTTGAACATAGTTATGACTATGTTGTCAGAAGATAACATGGTTATTACAATTAAATGACTTCACATAAAAGGAAAGTATTAAATATGAATTAGGATATTCATAAAATATTTGATATGTGGAGGTACACCTCAAGTGTGGGGGTACAAGCTAAATACATAAGTTCTATTGATATGAACCTCTAGTATTAATGTAAACCTGTTAAACCTGCTAATCAGCTTAAAAGAATGGATCCTTAGAAATGAAATATTCAATGATGACGAATTATGAAATATTCATAAGCCATTTTATAAATACCTCAAATGTGGGGGTATTTGGCTAAAGTAGAAATACTTAAGCAAGACACGTTATATTCTTTGAGAATATATTTCCTTGAAATAATAGGAAATTTATAGAAACTATGGTGGTCTTCTTAATAAGAAGAAGAACCAAGATGTAGTTGGAGGACAAAAGTTACTAATTCTTTGGTTCTAAATTCTCTAAGATGGAAAATAAATTGAAACTGTTAAATAATTGATAACAGTTAATAATGCATCCTATTCTATTTTGGAAGATGGTTGATCTTCCTATGCGAACCGTTGGGTTGCAAAAAACTAGATGTGCCAAGGATGAAACCTTTAAATATTAGACTACAAAACGGTCCATCTCAAGTAGAAGATGAAGGACCTAGACGTAGTAAAAGGGCAAGAGTGGAAAAGTCTTTTGGTCCCGATTTTCTATCATTTATGTTGGAAAACGAACCGGCAAGCTGTTATGGAAAGCATTATACGGGTCCGGATAGTTCGTTCTGGAAAGAGGCTATTAACAGTGAGACAAAATCCATAATGCTTGGGAATTGGTAGATCTCCCTCCACGTTGCAAACCATTAGGTTGCAATTGGATTCTTAAAAGAACGTATAAAGCATATGGATGCTGATAAGTATAAAGCCAGGCTAGTTGTCAAAAGGACATTATGATTCATGCAAGATTATCCCAATTGACACAACAGAGCGTTCTATGTCGCACAACCGTGTTGGATCTACTTGTGTATTCATATGGACTAAAACAAGCAACTAACTAGTGGCATGAGAAGTTCGATAGAACTATGTTATCAAATGGATTCAAGATTAATAATGTGACAAATGTGTCTACATTAAAGGATCTGAATCTGAATCATTTGATACCAAAGACATGTTAAAGAAGAACTTTGACATGAAAGATATGGGATTAGCCGATGTCATATTAGAAATAAAGATTTCTAGAACATCAGAAGGAATAGTCCTATCAAAATCCCATTATCTTGAAAAAGTACTTCGAAAGTTCAAATAGATTCTTGAGAGGTGTACTCTAGTAAGGTAGAATCTTGAGAGGTAATCTCTGTAAAATAGATTCCTGAAAGGTAGACTCTAAGGAGGTCAAACCACTTACAGATACTGAATACTTGGGAAGTCGAAACAGTACAGAGATAATAACCACTTGAAGAAACTGACCGATAGAAGAATTTGATCACTCAAAGGGACTGATCATTCTAGATAGACTCAAGGTCTAATTGTAATTGTAATCAATCGCCGGAATAGTATAATCATAGTACTTGGTGTACTTGAAGATATACTTATGATTAAAGATTACAATTCCTATGTAAGTTGAATGGTCTTGGAAGAAATTCCTTTGTGGAATAAGTTTGTGTCTACATAACCTAAGGCATTGTGACGACAATGAGAAATAGGAAAAGGTGTAGAACATCATGGTAAGTCTAGACATATTCGTCATAGACACAATACCATTAAACAGTTGATCAAGAATGGCGTTATCACTATTGATTATGTAAAGTCATGTGATAACTTAGCGGATCCGTTTACCAAAGGTATAAATCGAGATCAACTGTATAAACTGTTAAGGGGAATGGGTTTAAAACCCACAACAAAAGAACTTATAGCGGACACTCAACCTTGAGAAATGGAGATCCCATGCCCTTGATTCAATGAGACAACCAAGTTATAAGTTCTAGTAGAGTTACTTGGAAACAACAACTCGATTTATTAACCTGGAGATGTTGAATACTCATTCCCCGAACATCCAAGTACTAGCACATGCAGCAGTGGTAAGGATAAGTTGAGAAAACTTTTAATGATTTCTATACCTACGGGTGGAGTAGTGCATGATACTCCTTATAGTGAGAATCATCTATATAAGCGAGAGGTAATTAGGCCGCCTCTAAATGAACGCTTATGAATGAGATACGATCCAAGGTCAAAATGGACAAAACGTGAGAACAACAATTGTTAGAGCTGTTATTATGTGAGTATTATTGTCTTGATATACATCCGACAGTCACTGGTTCAAAGCGACTCGCTACCAAATGGCTAGTATATTCGATAATATTTCACTAGGGAAGATTCAAGGCCACAAGCTATCTATCCCGATGTAATAATAGTTCGCCGGAACTTTGGACGAAATTGCATTCATGCATTAATTGTCATTCATGTGGGGGATTGTTGAAAATGGATAACGAAAAGTTAAGTTTAACTTAACGTTGATCTAGTTTCTAACTGAAGTTCGTTATGTGTTAACGGAACTAGTTACAAATGGTAATCTACATTTGTTGTAGATTATATATAACTCATTTAATGTCTCAAAATTATTTCCGTGTGAATGAGAAATTAATGACAAATGATTTGTAACTTAAATATTGGGTCAAAGTGTGATTTGGATTGGTCCCAAAATTGATTTGGACTTGTTGTGGCTAAAGGGCTGACGAGCAGGCTGAAGAAGTTTCTGCACGGCCGTGCAAGTGCCTAGGACACGGCCGTGCACCGTGCCTTGCCTTGCCACTCGACCGTGCTGAGCCATGAACTCGACCGTGCATATTGCCTTGCACGGCCGTGCAGTTCATTGGACACGGCCGTGCAAGTGCTGTTATACCCGAAAAGTTATGACTTTTCAAGGGAAAAGCCACCAAACCCTTTGACTCTCTTTATATACTTCCCATCCGAATTTCAATTCACATACATAGTCATTTGAGCCTCCCTACCCTCTAGTAAGATAGATTAACATACCCAAATCATTGCATATTGTTGCATTCAATCCTTCAAAGTCCAAAGTTCAAAACAAAGTGTTGTTCGTTAGAGTAATTGATTTGGAGTGCTCCTATCATTTACTTGTAAGTCGTTTTATCTTACTAGAAGATTGCCATATAAACCGTAAGCACCTGTGCGGGGCAATAACTTCTTACGGAGATTGTATTAAATACAAGACTCGATTTGATTTCTTTTGTTTCTAATCTCCATTATCTTTTTTTGTTAAGATTCTAGTTAAGTTCTTGAGAAGCCTACACAATTGTCCAACAGTTATGACTTATGAGGTGATTAAAATGCATTTGTGACTTTTAATTTTGGACGCGTGAAGACAGGAGTATGTTTCGTTGGGTTATAAACCTTATTCGGGGTAAAATATTACTAGTAGTTTAAGATCCTAACTACTGGAATATTATATTTGATGCAAGAAATTTGTTTAAAATCCTCATTGGAACATTTAGGCCTCTAAATATATAAATTATATTAAAAATTTATACCCACTATAAATTATGCATTTATTATTTTAATGAAAATTAAAAAAAATATTATTAGTATGGTATGTGTTGTGAGTATGAAAAATAAATTAATAGAGAAAAAATGAGGTAGGAAATAATAATTGAATTGTTGTTGTGAATAATATGTGAGTTCCATTAATATAAAAATAATAAATCATTTCTATTTTAGTAAGTTTTAGAAAATGTGTAATTTGTAATAAGACATTTTATGAAAAATTGTATAGTTTGTAACAAGACAATTTTTTTTTTTTTTTACAATAAAATGCATTTTCGCCTAATGGAAAAAAGGATTCATGCAATTTTCTTTCTTTATCTACTTCTACTTTAATGTTTCACATAAATCTCCCTTTCACACACATACATACAACACTCTTGTACACAGTTAAATTGGCTTTAACTATTCACTTTTTAGTTTCTATTTAGTCAATAATTTAGCTTGTTTTGTGTATACTCCCTCCGTCCCGCTGGTAACCGCACTGTTACTGTTTGCGCGGAGATTAAGAAAAAAAATAATGATATAAATGTTGTGAGTGTAAAAGTAAAATAGGAGAGAGAATGAGTGAAGGAAATAGTAAATTATAATGGTATTGCGAGTATTAAAATAATGTAGGAGAGAGAATGAGTGGAGGGAATAGTAAAGATTTTTGCCATTTTAGAAAGTGTGCGATTTATAATGGGACATCCAAAATAGAAAGTGTGCGGTTTGTACGGGATAGAGGGAGTAACTAAAATCGACTCAAAATATTCATGGATTCCACTGAAATCGACACTTCTCAACAGTTGAACATAAAGATAGATCTATATGGTGCGATCCAGGTGATCTAGTGGAGCATTAACCGCCCCAAGAGCTGCTGAAACATTTCGAAATCCCCTTAATTGGGGATTTAGAATTGCTCCCGCTTGAATTTGGTATAACGCTCATTTTCAACAATGCAATAAAAGTTTAACTTGCATTACTATATACTAGTGGGTAGCCCGTGCTCCGCACGAAAAATTAATTTATCATTTTTTATATTACTTATTTTATGTTTTTATTTGATAAAGTAGCATGACATTTTTTTTGTGATATAAATCTATTTTATATCAATCAAAATATCTACATTTATAAATTCAGGAGATTTTTTTCTTTTAGCCTTTGTTGTATATAGTTTGTACTTATTATGAACAATGAATTATTATTGTAATTAGTTAACTTCTAATTTTATAGAAAATTGAATTAATAATATTAAATATCTTTGATAATTAATGATTTTATACTACATACACATATTATGATTAGTAAATATAATTAGAAAGTTATATGAGAATAGTGATCTGGTATAGTAAATTTAAAACCTAATATTTATCAAATACGGAGTATAGTAACTATTAAATTAAATATTAATAGTTACCCTATGTATAGTAACTAATATTGAAGCATTATCTAAGATATTCTAATATATTAAAAATTAATGTTTCTAATTATTGTTATATTTAGCTAATAATATTAGCTTATATTAAACTAAATGATAATAATCACCCTATATAATTAGTATTATGATTAACTAATATTATTAATAATAATAATAGTTAACATATATTAACTATTGAGTCTTTTCCACTTTCACTTTGCTCTATTAGTTATATGTTTTCTTCTATAATATAAGTTCATTATTACATAGAGATTAGATGAAAGTGTATATGATTTAAGTTAATAATCATTAACTATCATTAGTAGAATTTATTATAAATAACGTTTTAGATATGTAAACATTTAGGTTAATTGTATTTAGTTAGCGGCTCTTTAGATTACATCTTAATATGTGTTACTTATAACTTATAATATGTCTTTATTACATATTATCTCTTTGCATAGCAATAAGTTATCTAATAAAATTATTAGTTAATTGCAAGAATGTAAATAGTTGCATACGAATGAAAAGATATATGACATGGAAGCTTGAGAAATTAGATAAAACCATTCAGGTCTTATGTGTCATCACCAGATTTAGTCTACTTTAAAATAATATAATATAGATTTAGTTTTCAGCAATAATTACTTGGTGACTTTTTATATTACTCATCAATCACCTTTATTTAATTTTTTTGTAACTCTTTTTACTAATACCTTTGATTATCTCCATTTATCACTAAATTTGTATTTAGTTTTCATCAATTATTATTTGATAAGATTATTTGACATATTCGTTAAGTTCACCGTGATAGTTATAGTAATTGTTATATTTAACTAATAATATTAGTTTATATTAAACTAAATGATAATAGTTGCCCTATATAATTACTATTATGATTAACTAATACTATTAATAATAATAGTTAACATATACAGTCACTATTATAATTAACTAATAATAGTAATAGTAATAGTTAATCTATATAGCAACTATTATAATTAACTAATAATAGTAATAGTGATAGTTAACCTATATAGTAATTATTATGATTAAATAATATTATTAATAGTAATGTTAACCTATATAGTAACTATTATGATTAACTAATACTATTAATATTAATGTTAACCTAGTAACTATTATAATTAACCAATACTATTAATAGTAAGTGTTAACATATATTAACTATTATGATTAACTAATACTATTAATATTCATATTTAACATCTATAGTAACTAATACACTTAATAGTATTAGTTAACTTATAACGTAACTATTGTAGTTAACTAATACTATTAATAGTAATAGTTAACATATATAGTAACTATTATAGTTAACTAATACAATTAATAGTGATAGTTAACTTATATAGTAACTATTATAGTTAACTAATACTATTAATAGTAATAGTTAACATATATAGTAACTATTATAGTTAACTAATACAATTAATAGTAATAGTTAACTTATATAGTTAACTAATACTATTAATAGTAATAGTTAACCTATATAATAACTATTATTATTAACTATTATTATTAGCTAATAAGGAGAATATCAAGAGTCTTTTGATTTTGAGATGGTGATGATGTGGCTTCTTCAAAAGTAAGAGTTTGCATAAACATGTCTGTGTGGCGAATCCTTAGGCCTCCTCACCAATTTTAATATATATATATATATATATATATATATATATATATATATATATATATATATATATATATAGATTAACTAATAATATTAGTTTATATTAAACTAAATGATAATAGTTACCCTACATAATTACTATTATGATTAACTAATACTATTAATAATAATAGTTAACATATACAGTCACTATTATAATTAACTAATAATAGTAATAGTAATAGTTAATCTATATAGCAACTATTATAATTAACTAATAATAATAATAGTGATAGTTAACCTATATAGTAATTATTATGATTAAATAATGATGCTGCAGGAATTGTGCTTATCAGTATTCCTCTACGCGGCAGGACCAATTACCTGGCTTCTTGAGCTGAAATCAGAATCCACGACTAGCCGGATGTGTCTCCGGCGAAGACGCTCGGGCGTGAGAGTAAGATCACAGTTGTATATAGCACAAAATGTATTGAATACTGAATTCCAATAACAAAATGGCAGTTACCTTTCACCGTTTGGTAGTGACGAAGTATTTATAGACAAAAGTGATGTATTTTTGGGGAGGCGACATGTGCTCCAAGATTGTAGCGGCAGTTACTTGGTCGTGGGAACGTGTCTATAATGACCCCTGATTTGTAGGGATGTGGTTATGAGAATTGTTCAACCAAATACGCCGGCAAGTGTCAGGTCGTCACTTGTTGTCGAGGTCGCCATTCAAGGAATGGTCGACCTGACTGTCGGATAGAGCATGGTTCGTACCCGAGTTGTAATATGGATTCTGAAGTCGGACTAAGTTAAGTCGGGGCACAGTGGGCGGCCGGACCATGGGCTTAGTCGGCGATCCTTGAGATGGACTTTGGGCCCTGTTTTAGTTGGGTCAGCCTCATTGAGAATGTGAGAGTCAAGGCTGCCTGTGATTGGGCTTTACTCGTTTGGCCCAACTCGACACTTTTGGTATGTTCAGTGGCCCCCAACTTTCGAGTTGACTTCGTCGACTTGGAAGTTAAGAAAAGATTTGATGAGAATTGCTTTACTCGCAGGTCGCTGCTAGTTTTTGAAGTAGGTCGACAATGATGACGTGGCACAATCCTGGACGTTGGCAACGAACGGTCGGAGATGAAGGAGCGCCGTATTTTGTAATGATTTCAATTTAGACGTTTGATAATCCGTCTTGGGAACCGTTTCCGCCATTAATATGGAATTTATTTTTTGAATTTTCTTTTTTCCCTTCCAATTTTGGAAAATATAAATTGCAAAATCCTTCTCCGTTTAGAACTTTTACCGTTTTCAAGCTCTGAGAATCTCCGGCGAAAATAGCGAAGAAGCAGTTGAGTTAAATTAGGCTTCCGTCTTCGGCAACAGCTTCCTATTCCGACATTTGCAAAGGTATTTCTCTCCCATTATTTCTTTAGGGCTTTAATTTCTGCTCTGTCTTTATTTCCGCCATGGCTAGGACCTTTAGTAGCGAACCAGGGGCATGGTATGGTTACTGTACTGTTAACCGTAGGGTATACAAGAATGTGAACGGTGAGTGGAGAGAACTGTCCTTGGATGAATGTGCCTCCATTTTAACCAAGTGGGAGTTGAATTTTAGTGAGATAGGTTTGCCCATTGTAGGGGACGTTGAAAACCTGGAAGTCGATGATTCAAATATCGTCACTTTCCATCTATTCCATGAACTGCTCGACCATATTACCTTGTTCTATGTTAGGGATGTCCACAAACCCTCTTTCCTTAGGAATAGAATAGGCTTTCCAGGGGAGTCTAGGTCGCCCTTAAGTAGGTCGACTGAAATTATTCATAGGCCTGACTCCCCTGTTTCTCCTTCTTCTTGTACAGATATGGCAACTCAAGGCGGAGCTACAACATCTACTTCCTCTGGCCCCAGAATCGTGGTTGCGTTTGATGATACGGCCGTGCCAGGAAAGAATGAGAGGTGTTATGTTCCCCAAGGGCCATTACGTGGAAAGAAAAACCTGCCCTCTAAGTATAGCATGATTTGGGAATTCTGTGAGGTAAGTAAGGAAGATTATAGGGTGACCATTTACACTCAAAAGGAGTTTATGAAATTGTTTAGGTCGTCATTCACCAAGGATGCCACTAGGGTAGCCTTCTTCTATGGTCAATTCGTAGCTGGCCTCAGGTTGCCTCTTGATCCCTTTATAAATGAGTTTTTAGAATGTGCCAATGCCCTTCCCCTTCAGCTTAGAGCCAATACTTGTAGGGTCCTTGTGTGCTTTGCTATGGTGTGCAGATTCCTGGGGTATGAACCTTGCATGAGAGTGTTCAAAGAATTTTTCTGTATTAAGTATAGCGGGGATGACCTGAGCATCAGCACCCCTTCTAAACCCAAGTCTCCCAAACTTTTTACCAACCTTCCCAAAGAAGCACGGTGGATGGAACTCTCATGTAGTGGTGGTAGAGAGCGATTAGGATGGGAATTCCCATTGCCCAACGATGAAACAGAAACCATTGATGAGAGGGACTATTGGGAGCCGACCTGGCATCTTAACTTGTATAGGGCTTTATGTCGATTAGTTGAGAGAAGGCCCATCAGCTGGGAGAGTCTGCTCACCACCAAGTATAATTTCATCCAGGCTGGGATGATGTCTGGAGATGGAGTGGTAGAGCCCCTTATTCCTGTGTCGAGAGGACAAGTATATCCTGACTGGGTTACTCATTCTCTGGGGAGATTTGGAGATATGTGTCAACTTTGCAAGAAGACAGAAAACTACTGCAAGGATAATGGGGAGCACGCCGGTGGTAAGATCTCCTCGTTCTGCAACCCTTTACTCGTCTATTGCCTGCTTGTCGATCTGACAACATAATAGATCATTTGTATTGTGTCCTTCTTTTAGCTCGTCATTTGTTAGCTCGCATATAAGATAATTGAGTCGTACATAGTTTGCTCGTACATAGAACTTGTGCTCGTATGTAGAACTTTCGTATGTCGATCTAACACTTTGTTATTTTGATTTTGTTGCAGTTCTAACACCCGACCAAGAAGCAAATATGGGTCGCATCGTGGGCGTCTCTGATAAGAAGAAAGCTAGAAAAGCTCATGGAGCTGCTAATGCTCGAGCTCATAGACAGAGGGAAGCCACGTTGAGGACCAGCTTGCTGTCCAAGGATAACATTGGGATGGTGCCAATGGAGGGGATTGAAGAAGATGACCCTTTGCAGAGCGGTACCCAGTCTGTGGACGCTACTGATGGGGGTGACGAGTCCACCAGGTCGGCTAGAGCAAGTCTAAACTCCGACCCAATCCAGGAGGTTGATGCTGCGACCTCAGGGGCTGAGATGGCCGGGGCTAGTCCCTTAAACGTTGTGATTGTTGAAGATGACAACACGGAGGTCGATGCAGATGACCAACCTCTGAATTTGAGAAAAAGATCAAGGACTGAGAAGGGAAAGTCCGTTTCATCCAGCCAACTTCCTCCCCCGATTCCATCTCCTACTCGTCCAGAGTCTTTAGAGGATAAGATCAGCAGATTGAGCGATGTGCCTCCTCTTGATGGGGTGAACAGTTTGAGTCGTCGTTACCCCGAGATGAGCCTGGGTCAGGTGGTGGTCAGGAGGGCTATTGACGTCGACCTCCTGGCCCACTTTGCAGATAAGGGGATGACCCCTGAGGAATTCTCAGCTCGATCTGGGATGGCACACTGCGAGGTAATCCTTTAGTTTTCCTTTTTTGCATTGTCGCTTGTTTCTTTAGTTCGTTAGATCGATCTTCGAGCTAATCCTTGTCTGCTTTCCATGTGTGTAGAATCTTACTATGATCGAGCAGGCTAAAAGCTCTTGGAGGGCCTCCATTGAGAGGGAGAGGCAAGCCCTTCGTGATTATTCCAAAAAGGCTCAGGAGCTTGCGGAATGGAAGGAGAAGTACAACGACTTGGACAACTCGTACGAAGCCAATGAGGCGGTGAAGACCAAGGCCCTGTCCGACCTTAAAGCTGCAGAATCCAAGCTCAAGGAGGTGGAGGCAGAGAAGGATGCTGAGAAGAAAGAACTGGAGAAGACCAAGACTGAGTTGGCAACAGTTAACAAGCTTTTGAAGGAGAAAGACACCTTCTTGATCGAGCTAAACGAAGATCATCGGCGAGCACGGGTGAAGTGGGAAGAAGATCTTCAGGCTGCCACTGCTACTGCTGCTAAAGATGCTGCTGAAGCTGCTGTTGATAAGTTCAAGGAGGGGGATGAGTACTACAATGCCATCGTGGCCAAGGCACAAGACTTTCTTGAGGTCGGCAAGAGGCACATGGCCCGTCGAGCACTGGTGGATCCCACAGCTACAGTTACCATCGAGCAATTAGCTCGTTGGTTTTCTGAGTCCCAGTACGACATGGCAGCTCGCCGGGGTCATTCGCTTGTTCCCTATCTTGAGAATGACTTGGCTTTTATTGCTCAAGAGGATGAAGAGGATAGCTGTGAGAAGTGGGAAGCTCCCCCTGTTGCCGATAGGAATTTTGATGTTGTCTTGCAGGAGCTAGATGATGCTGAGGCTATGGAGACAGAAGATGAACGGGTATACTCAGAGTCGGGCAAACCCTTAGACCCCCAGCAACAAGAAAATGGGGAGGGTCGAGCTGCAACTGACGACCAAACTGATGTCGGCCAAGACTCCTGAATTGTTTAGTTGAATTGTAATGAACAAGTCCCAAACAACATTTTTGTTTTTTGCTTTAACATTATCTTAATGCCTGGGCCCAGTTTTTGGGAGGCAGGATACTTTTGCAAGTTTATTTTCCCAAGTCTTAGCCCGTTTTTGGGAGACTTGTTCGTATTTAATCGTAGTCGACCTCTCTTTATTGCATGTAGCATGCTTTTTTGAAGTAGGTATCGAGCTAGATATAGATAGGATAAATGAGTCAATTTGAGCTTAGAAGCGACTTGATCTTTACTGATTTAGTCGACCTCAAACTTGGTTGACTTTTTTCGAACGAGATTGACTATGAGTCGAACCTGTTCACAATATTGAAGCTGACCCAGGGTCGAGCTAATTAGATCGAAGTCGATTAGTAATCGGACTTGTTAAATAGATAAAGCTGATTAAGAATCGAGCTTGTTAGAACGAAGCTGACTAAGAGTCGAGCTTGTAAGAACGAAGTCGACTAAGAGTCGGACTTGTTAAATAGACAAAGCTGATTAAGAATCGAGCTAATTAGAACAAACTGACTAAGAGTCGAGTTTGCTAGGACGAAGTCGACTAAGAGTCGGACTTGTTAAATGAATAAAGCTGATTGAGAATCGAGCTTGTTAAAACGAAGTTGACTAAGAGTCGAGCTTGTTGGGGTTGGTGTAACACTACATTTGGTCGAATAAACTGCGCTTTTTATTGAAGTAGGGAACAAGCTTACATCAATTTGAAACTAGAACTAGAACAAGCTTCAAGTGTTGCGAACTGAACTAACTTTTTGAGCTCCAATTTAGGAAACCGAACTAGAAGTAGTACTTGATCAAGTGAGTAGCATGCCAAGGATGTTTCAACTCGTCTCCTCCGGGATGAGCTATCATGTAGGTTCCTTCCTTGACGACTCGAGTAACCACATAGGGACCTTCCCAGTTAGGAGATAGCTTATTCTGTTGGGTTCTCCTTCCCGTTGCCTCGATCTTCCTTAGTACATAGTCACCCACTTGGAACGACCTTGCCTTAACCCTCTTGTCGTGGTAACTTTTAGTTCGCTGCTTGTAGTTGACCATTCGAAGGTAGGCTGTATCTCGCTTCTCGTCAATCAGATCCAAGTCGATCAATCTGTTGATGTTATTCTGCTCCTGATTGAAGAAAGTCACTCTAGCAGTAGGAAATCTGAGCTCAGCAGGTGCCATGGCCTCTGATCCATATGTGAGAGCAAAAGGGGTTTCCCCCGTAGGCCCCCGAGTGGTTGTACGAACTGCCCAAAGAGCAAGGGGGAGTTCGTCCAACCAATTGTTACGTCGACCTACGAGACCTGTCTTGAGCGAAAATAGAACAAGTTTATTTGCTGCCTCAGCTTGCCCATTTCCTTGAGGATAGGCAACAGAAGATTGCCAATGCTTGATTCCTACCCGATTCATCTCTCGCTCGAAGGCTCGAGAAGCAATCCGTTGTCAGACACTATGGCTCGAGGAAAACCAAACCGACACCAAATGAAGTCATGAATGAAGTTGATGGCATTCTCTTCTGTGATTCGAGCTAATGGCTTGGCTTCAACCCACTTTGTGAAATAATCGATAGCGACGATCACATACTTGCAATTTCCTCGGGCGGGAGGGAAGGGTCCAATCAAGTCGACACCCCACATATCAAATGGCCAAGCTGCAATTATTGGAGTCTGATCGGTTGTCGGCATATGAGGTAAGTTGGCAAACCTTTGGCATTGATCACATTGCTGAACAAAGTTGTGAGTGTCAGCTCTCATATGTGGCCAGTAGTATCCCAAGGTAATTAACTTGTCAGCAAGGGTCCTGGCCCCCGGGTGTCCGCCACAAATCCCACTGTGTACTTCATGTATCAATAGGGCGACCTCTTGAGGGTGGATACACTTTAGCAGTGGTCGAGTGTATGATCTTCTGAATAGGTCGCCTCCTTGAATGACGTATCTTGGAGCTTTCTTTTTGATAGCTCGAGCTTTATTCTCGTCATCAGGCAGCTCGCCGCTTTCTAGGTACGCCTTCATTTCCTCGATCCAACACTTCTCATGAGTCCAATTTCTCGAGGGATCATCTATGCATTGAATTTTTACCCTTTCATAAGCTGGATTTTCGAGGAAGGAGATGGGCTCATCATGTGGCTCATCTGAAGTAGCTAATTTCGAGAGGAGGTCGGCTAGCTCGTTGTCTTCCCGTCCAATCCTCTGAATCTCCCAGAATTCCAAGTCTTTTATCAACTCCTTTACCAGGTCGCAGTATTTGATTAGAGTGGAACTAAGCACTTCGTACTCGCCTTTGACCTGGTTGACTATCAGTTGTGAATCACAATAAGCCATGATCTTAGTCGCTCCAAAACACTTGGCGTACTCTATAGCTGCTATCAAGGCTTCGTATTCGGCTTGGTTGTTGGAAGCATCGAACTTGAACCTCAGTGATTCCTCATACACGGTTCCAGACTCTGGCTCGATCTAGACAATCCCAGCTCCACTAACATTTTTGGTCGCTGATCCATCTGAATAAACCTTCCAACAATCGTCGAGTAGAGCAATGGCGGGTTGGCACTCGTGTTCTTTCCCCTTAACCCTTTCCTTTGGAGCTAGCTGCTCGTCGTCTTCCTTGGTGAACGTAAGCTCGACCAAGAAGTCAGCTAGAGCTTGAGCCTTCAGTGCCTTTCGAGGTCGATACTCAATGTCAAATTCAGTAAGGGCAATTGACCAATTGAGCAGTCGACCTGAACTCTCCGGCTTGTGCAATATCTTTCTCAAAGGCGCATTAGTAAGAACCACAATTGGGTGAGCCAAGAAATAAGCTCGCAGTTTCCTTGAAGCCACGACTAGAGCATAAGCGACCTTCTCAGCATTATAATATCTGCTCTCCACATCTGATAAGGCCTTGCTGATGTAGTATACTGGTTTTTGAAGCCCTTCCTCTTCTCTGATCAAGACTGCTGCAACCGACTTGTCTCCCACAGACAAATACACGAACAAGGTCTCACCAGTGGTCGGGCTGCTCAGGAGTGGAGGAGTAGCAAGGTATTCTTTGAGTTGTTGGAACGACGAATGACATTCGGCCGTCCACTCAAAGTTTTTCGTCCCCTTAATGATTTGAAGAAGGGGAGAGACCTTTCAGCCGACTTGGATATAAAGCGACCTAGGGCTACCACCCTGCCATTGAGTCGCTGCATCTCTTTTATACTTGTAGGCTCCTTCATCTCGACTAGAGCCTTGATCTTTTCCGGGTTAGCCTCTATACCTCTCTGGGGACACCATGAATCCAAGGAACTTCCAGCTGCAACTCCAAAGACACACTTGCTAGGGTTGAGCTTCATGTTGTTTGCTCTTAAATTGGCGAACGTTTCCTTTAGGTCGACCACATGACGTCCAGTCTTTGTTTTGATGACCATATCGTCGACGTAAGCCTCCATGTTTCGGCCAATTTGAGAAGCAAATACTTTGTTCACCATTCTTTGATAAGTCGCCCCTGCATTCTTCAATCCAAAGGGCATCATGTTATAGCAGTAGATGCCTCCAGCTGCTTGAAATGCCGTTTTCACAATGTCATCCTAGTGCATCTTTATCTGGTGGTACCCTGAGTAAGCATCCAGGAAACTGAGAGTAGAGTGGCCAGCAATGGAATCAACAAGCTTGTCAATTCTAGGAAGAGGATAGCTATCCTTTGGGCAAGCAAGGTTTAGAGTGGTGAAGTCGACGCACATCCTCCATTTGCCATTTGATTTCTTCACCATGACCACGTTGGCCAACCACGTTGTATGGGTGGCCTCCTTGATTATCCCTGCACTTAAAAGTTTTTGTACCTCAGTTTTAATAGCCTCTTCCTTGTCACGAGCAAAACTTCTCAACTTTTGGGGTCTAGGCTTTATGGTCGGGTTAACTTCAAGTTTGTGAACGGCGACCTCTTCCTTGATTCCCCTCATGTCCTCTACCCTCCATGCGAAGACATCATTACTCTCCTTGAGTAGCTCGATGATTTCTGCTCGCTCCTCAACTGATAGCTGCTTTCCAATTTGAATTTTTTGGTCGGGGTAGGAAAGGTTGGTAATTACTGACTCTAGTTCATCCACAGCTTCTAGCTCTGGTCCATCCCTGAATTGTAGAGTCTCAATTATTATCTCTCTGACCCTTTGCCTTTCCTCAGCTCCCAAATGTGGAGCTCCCTCAGCTATCATGTCATCCAACTTGTCTGCAACCTCGCTGGTGGTGGTGGTGGCCCCCGAGTTATTGTCGAGCTGGAGGCATAGGTTGCCTATGAGGACTTGGTCGACCATAACTACATCTGGATCGACCTCTGTGGTGTTAGAGTGACGTGTCGACTCAAGCATGACCTCGTCATTTGAGCGATAGGTCGACTCTTCCACATTGGTGATTGTAGACAGCCGAGTAGTTTTGGTGACTGATTGAGACAGCTTTAAATAACCATCTGCCGTATCGATCTCAAGCTCTCTCTTCTTTCTTTCCCGAAGAACATGGTCCAAGTAGGCTCGAGCTGTGCCTTGTACGCAGCCTACTCCAGCAGGTGTGGGGAACTTGACTCGTTGATGAGGGATCGATGCCACCATTCCAAGAGCGACCTGTCCAGGAATACCAAGTATGGCAGCGTAGTCACTATTTACATCAATCACGATAAATTGTACCTTTGACACAATCCTTTGGGGGTGATGGCCTAGGTCGACGTCGAGCTCTATCTGGCCTTTAGCATCAACTCGATGGTTGGTGAAGCCCTCCAACCTACCATCATATCTTTCCAACTGCTCGTCATTAAGACCCATCTCTTTGAAAGTCTTGTAGAACAAGATATCCTTGCAGGCCCCCGTGTCGACTAAGAGTCTGCTCGTCGTACATCCGTCTATGAGACCTGGGATGACGAGAACTTGCTCCCTAGCCGCCATATTAGTTGCCAATTCATGAGGGTAGAAACTGATCACTTCATCTCTTACATCTCTCCTTGGAGGTACATGTGGGGCTTCGCTTGAGTCTGAAAGATCTTGTGTTTGATGGCCGTGTTGCTTGCTTGTTCAGTAATGACCCCCAGGTTCAATCTAGGTTGCCTCGGACCTTGCTGTCCACCTGCTGGCTGCTCGCCCCCACCGGCTTGAGGCCTTTTCACATAAGCGTCGAGCCTCCCCAGGTCGACCATTCTTTGGATAATACGCTTCAAACCCAAACAATCTTCTGTTAGATGACCCGTGTCCTTGTGGTAATCACAATACTTTGCATTGTCTCTCCTAAACTTGTTGCACGGGTTCATGGGGACAGGAGGAGCCAGCTCGACGGCATTCATAATTTCTGTTCGACTCACCGTAAGGGGAGTGAAAGCCTCGGGCACCTTCTCTGTTGCCCTAGTTCTGTTCTTCCCATTTTTATTGTTTCCTCCATTCTTGTTGGGGTCTTTCTTATCATCGGCGACCTCAACCTTTGGGCTCTTACCATTCTTCTTCTCTTTCCTTTCCTCGGCCAGAGCAACGTTATACACCTTTTCGAACAACTCCTGTCGAGTTGTGACTGTACGAACTGTGAGCTCATAATCCATGTCTTTCGAGGAAATACCACTCCGGAAGCAATTGATCACCTCTCTGTCGGTGAGATCCTCTTCAATCTTGTCCACCATTTCTTTAAACTTGGTGAATTAGCTCATGGAGCTTTCATTTTTGGCCTGCACCAAGTTGTTTAGATCAGTCACTGTCACTTCCGAGCTCCAGCTGTCGAGAAGCGATCTAGGAATTTCGTTCTTAAACAGGTCCAGGTGGTAATGCTGCCAGCTGCCAACCCATTAAACCACGTCAAGGCTGCTCCTGTGAGGGTACTTATTAAGGCTTTGCACATATTGTCGTCTTCATTGGCGACAAAGCACATCGTGGCTTCCAGGTGTGCTATGTGACTTCTTGCATTGGTGGCTCCAGAGTACTTTTCCAATAGGGGAAGTCTGAAACTTGGAGGAGGTCGACTGTCTCTCATCTCCTTGGATAGAGGTCGAAGAGTAAAATCAACTCGTTCAACCTTTCCAGTCTCCTTTTTCTTCTCCTCCTCCCATTGTTCAAATTTCTTTTTCATCAACAACCATTCCCGGGCGTCGGGTCTTTCATCTCCTGGAGGGGGAACAGCATTTGACTTCTGACCTTCACTTCTGGGGGGAGTTACCTGCCTACTCCTCCTGTCTCTGTGAGAATGAGCCCTCTCTGATCGGACTGGAGATTTATGCCTATCATTTCTTTGTGGCGACTTGCGCCTATCAGCACTGGATGGCGACCTGCGCCTATTATCCCCGAGTGGCGACCTGCGCCTCTCCTCTCTTATAGGCGACCTGCGCCCGTTCCTGTCTCTATGAGACCCTGATCTCTGTGTCCGTGCTGGAGAAATGCGTCTGTTTCTGTTGGCGGTTAATTGCGTCCTCAAATCAGATTGAGCCTCCTGCTCCCTGTTTCTGGTGAGGCTAGCCCTTAGGTCGTTACTTGGCACATGAACGATAGTGGGAGCTCGCTGAACTATCCTGTCCTCGCCATTCTGTCCTACACCCTCATTTGGCCTAGCACTCCTGGCCTGATGCCTATCAGAGACCTGAGTGGGAGCCACTCTTTCTGACCGTATGTCGGCCTGCTCTGACTCCTCCATGGCTATCAAGTCAGCCAAGATTTGAGCTCGTTCTAACATCATTTCCTTCTTGGTCATGGGATTAATTGAGGGACCTGCCCTGTTTCCCATGTTCACCTGTCCAGTTGGACGCTTAGGAGGAGGTGGGACTCCTTGTCCTTCCATATGCCTTTTCCCTCTCCTTGTGTCAGGCAATCCTCTGCCATCAACAACACTGGTAGAGCGCGTGGCTCTACCATGAGGACGATTGGGTGGGGGAGGAGGTAAATCCATGTTTTCAGCATTGACGTTGAGATTTCCAGCGTTTGTGTTGGTGTTGTTGTTCACTTCAATGAATTCTTCAGAAGCATCTTCCACATGCCCGTCTGGGGTTACCATGGTTGTAGGTTGAGAAGAGTTTCGAGGTCAAGCTTTAAGCACGATTCCCGGCAATGGAACCAAACTGATGCTGCAGGAATTGTGCTTATCAGTATTCCTCCACGTGGCAGGACCAATTACCTGGCTTCTTGACCTGAAATCAGAACCCACGGGCCACGACTAGCCGGATGTGTCTCCGGCGAAGACGTTCGGGCGTGAGAGTAAGATCACAGTTGTATATAGCACAAAATGTATTGAATACTGAATTCCAATAACAAAATGGCAGTTACCTTTCACCGTTTGGTAGTGACGAAGTATTTATAGACAAAAGTGATGTATTTTTGGGGAGGCGACATGTGCTCCGAGATTGTAGCGGCAGTTACTTGGTCGTGGGAACGTGTCTATAACGGCCCCTGATTTGTAGGGATGTGGTTATGAGAATTGTTCAACCAAATACGCCGGCAAGTGTCAGGTCGTCACTTGTTGTCTAGGTCGAGGTCGCCATTCGAGGAATGGTCGACCTGACTGTCGGGTAGAGCATGGTTCGTACCCGAGTTGTAATATGGATTCTGAAGTCGGACTAAGTTAAGTCGGGGCCTGGTGGGCCGGACCATGGGCTTAGTCGACTGATCCTTGAGATGGGCTTTGGGCCCTGTTTTAGTTGGGTCAGCCTCATTGAGAATGTGAGAGTCAAGGCTGCCTGTGATTGGGCTTTACTCGTTTGGCCCAACTCGACACTTTTGGTATGTTCAAATAATATTATTAATAGTAATGTTAACCTATATAGTAACTATTATGATTAACTAATACTATTAATATTAATGTTAACCTAGTAACTATTATAATTAATCAATACTATTAATAGTAATTGTTAACATATATTAACTATTATGATTAACTAATACTATTAATAGTAATATTTAACATATATAGTAACTAATACAATTAATAGTATTAGTTAACTTATATCGTAACTATTATAGTTAACTAATAATATTAATAGTAATAGTTAACATATATAGTAACTATTATAGTTAACTAATACAATTAATAGTGATAGTTAACTTATATAGTAACTATTATAGTTAACTAATACTATTAATAGTTATAATTAACTAATACTATTAATAGTAATAGTTAACATATATAGTAACTATTATAGTTTACTAATACAATTAATAGTAATAGTTAACTTATATAGTTAATTAATACTATTAATAGTAATAGTTAACCTATATAATAACTATTATTATTAGCTAATAAGGAGAATATCAAGAGTCTTTGGATTTTGAAATGGTGATGATGTGGCTTCTCCAAAAGCAAGCGTAAAATCTAAGGAGAAACGCGTTTCTCCTTAATGTATGGAGAAACGAGTTTTTTAATATCCAGAAACCTTCAAAATGAATATCCAGAAACCTTCAAAATGAATATCCAGAAAATCAAGGTCAAGGCCAAAGCCAATAAGCAATTTCTGGATATGCACCTAACACATTTCTGGATATACATTCACATACTTCTGGATATGCACCTAACACATTTCTAGATTGCCAGTTTAAAATTTCTGGATATTCATTTTGAATATTTCTAGATATTCATATGAATTATTCTGGATATTCATTTGATGGTTTCTGGATATACATTTGAATGTTTCTGGATATTCATTTGATGGTTTCTGGATATACATTTGAAGGTTTTTGGATACTCATTTTTTGGAAAAACACGTTTCTCCATAACTTATGGAGAAACGCGTTTCTCCGGAGACCTACTCAAAAGCAAGAGTTTGCCTAAACATGTCTACGTGGCGAATCCTTAGGCCTCCTCACCAACTTATATATATATATATATGTATATATATATATATGTATATATATATATATGTATATATATGTATATATATATATATGTATATATATATATATATTTCCTCTGTTTCGAAATGGTGTTCCTACTTTTGCCCCCTTTCGCCATACATAAACCAAACCAAAAATTAAAATAAACACGAAAATAAACGTTTTTTGTCGTTAGTACGAAGATAATTTGCTAATAGTTTTAACTTAATTTAATTATTCTAATGAAAATCCAAAAAATATTATTGATAGTATTTATAATAATGTATCAATCACAAGTTCTAAATTGTTATTATGATAATTAAATTAATCTAAATTTAATGCTCTAAATACCTTTATACTAACAATGAAAAAAAAAAAAAAAAGATCAATTCAAGAACAAGTTAGATCACATTTTATTACAAACGAGTTAGATCACATTTTATTACAAATTATTTTTATTTTTCTAATAAATAAATGTTTTACACTTTTAACTAGAGTTTTTATACTTATCATCCATTACAAATGTCACAGTTGACTTGTTTAACATTTTTTAACGAATATGTTTTACTAACTTACACAATGCTTAAATTGTATTAAATTATTTCAATTTTCTTACTAAAAATTTTTAAAATGAATAAAAAAGAAAAGTGAAACACTTATTTTATTTCGGAACGAAGAGAGAAAGTAATTATAATACGATTTTAATGTCGTAAGGAGAAAGAAATGTTTTAGTTGGAGCAAATCCAAAATCCAAAACTCTTGGGTCTTGAAAGTCTACAAAGCAAGCAGATAGCTAGCTACTACCACTCCTCTTATTAGGAATATAATATAATATCATTATATTATATTCAAATAAATATATTGCTATATATTAGATTAGGAAACACAATCCTAGTATTAGATTAGGAAATACAATCTTTGTATTAGATTAGAAACCTTCTCCTTCTAGGAGATTACCTCATTGTATTCCTATAAATATGTATCTCTAGCATCATAATCAATTGAGTCATTCAATTCAATTATTCTCTTTCATGTTTTCATTGACTCCGTCTAACCCTCATTATTCTAATATGGTATCAGAACATTAAGATCCATAGAAGGACTTCTCCGCCAAAATCTAGCGGCAAAACCCTAAAGCCGCCACACCATCTCACCACCTTGCTTCTGCCACCAACTACCAAAATCCTCACCACCATCGGCTCAAACCCTCACAGCCGAATCCACCCTTCCACCACCAATCCTCGGCAAAACCCACCTAGCCGAAACACACCCTAAACCCCACCTTATAAATAACCCACTTCCGCCATCTCCAAACCACACCCCCCTCACCACCATTGCTTTCGCCACCAAAAATCAAAAACCCCCTCGGCT
Source organism: Adenophora triphylla var. japonica (assembly GCA_022495995.1). Lineage (NCBI taxonomy): Eukaryota > Viridiplantae > Streptophyta > Magnoliopsida > Asterales > Campanulaceae > Adenophora > Adenophora triphylla. The sequence goes on along the minus strand of JAFEMH010001238.1, from coordinate 442,899 downwards.
CAAAAACCTTTTTGATTGAAACCCAATTTTTTTTTGTGTTATTCAACCCCCTCGACTCAAAAATCATTTTGACCGAAACCCTAAACCTTTTTTTTTAAATCAACCCCCTCGGCTCAAAAATCTTTTTGACCGAAACCTTAAATTTTTTTTGTAATTCAACCCCCTCGGCTCAAAAACCCTTTTGACCGAAACCATAATTTTTTTAATTCAAGCCCCTCGGCTCAAAACCCTCTTTTGATCGAAACCCTAATTTTTTTTTAAATCAACCCCCTCGGCTCAAAAACCCTTTTGACCGAAACCCAAATTTTTATTATTCAACCCCCTCGGCTCAAAACCCCCTTTTGATCGAAACCCAAATTTTTTTTGTTATACAATCCCCTCGGCTCAAGAACCCTTTGACCGACACGTGAGGGGTAAAACCCCTACTTATACAAGGTGACTCCACGTGCATAACCCCTGCTTCAAAACCCCCTCGGCCTAGCCGAAACCAATTCCCCCTACTTCAAAACCCTCTAGGTAAAACCGAAAACCCCTCTCCACAACCCCACCGTCTCCGACGTAGTCATGCACCAACCTATCACCACCTCGGATGCGAGGAACCACGTCTCATCAGAAACGACACACATGTCCGGGAACACATCTTCAACTCATCATCAAACCCGGTTCATCTCATCACTCTAAGATTGGACTTATCAAAAGACAGTCCATCTTGCGGGGGCATATTAGGAATATAATATAATATCATTATATTATATTCAAGTAAATATATTGCTATATATTAGATTAGGAAACACAATCCTAGTATTAGATTAGGAAATACAATCTTTGTATTAGATTAGAAACTTTCTCCTTCTAGGAGATTACCTCATTGTATTCCTATAAATATGTATCTCTAGCATCATAATCAATTGAGTCATTCAATTCAATTATTCTCTTTCTTGTTTTCATTGACTCCGTCTAACCCTCATTATTCTAATACCCCTCACTCACTTCTCCCCCTTTTCAGATTTCCATTTTCTTCCAATTAACTACCCACCAAAATAGAAAACCCCATTAAACTCCCTCCCACCCAACCATACTTCACATCAAATCTCACTCCTCCCCCCTCTTTCACAGCCCAAATCCAAAAATGTCCCTTGTCACTGCTACTACTGCCACTCTCTTCCTCCTCTTGTTCTTCCTCTCTCTCTCTACTGTAAGTTCTTTCAAATCATAGATTCCCTTCAATTTCTTGTTTGTTTCATTACAAAATTGAAATTAACCAACTGGGTTTGTTGTTAATTAGCAGGCGGAGGAGAATTTAAACAATACGGCAGCGGCGACGACGGAGATGGTGCCGTTGATAGAGCCCGGAAAAGGGGAGATTATGCTGAATGAAAGCCGGCGGAAGCTGAATAGCTTCCAGATTTGCGCACTCTGCACTTGCTGCGGCGGCGCTAAAGGCTACTGCGTCCCGTCTCCTTGTTGCTACGCAATCAATTGCAATATTCCGAATCGACCTTTTGGGTTCTGTTCTTTCACTCCCAATTCCTGTAATTGTTTTGGTTGCCATCTCTGATAATTTTCTCTCTCTATTTTCAATTTGAAATTTTTGGGTTTGATTTATTTGGGAAGTGTGAAGGGGAAAGAAAGAATATCTGTTCTTGGTTTATTTGTTTATTATTTTCTTTATTTCCAGGGATTCTGCTATTTCCAGGTATGTTTTTACTGTTTCCACCTAGATTTGTGCTTATCTATTGCTAGCCATTTTGGAAGCATAGTAGGCCTGTTTTTTCTGGCAGTAACAAAATCTAAGCTGTAAAAAGCTGTAATTTCTAGATTTAATGTTTTTAGTTTGATTTTGTTTGAGATTAAAAAAAAATAAATGTTATAAATATGAAAAATAAAATATGAGAGAGTGATTAGAGAGTTTTTGTTTTGAAAATAATAATTGGGGCACATTATTTATTTTAATTAATAAAGCAAGAAACTTAAACTACTGATAAATAATAAAAAGGAAAGTAATAACTTTATACCGGGCCATTTGTCATTTTTACAACAAAAATTTCATATCCATTTTCTCTTCTACTTTAATTTTTATACTCACAACATTTACTTTTTATTAATTCTTGTATCAAGTCAAACTAATAACTTTAAATTTAAATCGAGAGTAATTTTTTTACCCATTTAGAGTTTTTTATATTTAATTTGATGTTGCTTAGTGAGGATGTTTTATATTTGATTAATGATGAAGCTGAAGCTAATGGTGGGTAGTGATGACTTGTTAATCATATCATTTAATTAGTAAATGAAAATTTGGATGTGTTATGTTTTAAAGCTAGATAGCTTGAGCTTTTCTAGAGTATGAACAAAGTGTACTTTATGTTACTTTTGTTGTACTATATTCGGGTCAAAGGTGAAGCAAGCTTCGGGTGTAGGGTTGAGTAAAAAGAAAAGAAGAAATATTGGGTGGTATGAGTCTAAGTGATTTTGTTTAAAAAAAAATAAAAAAATAAAAAAATATTTTGTGGGACGGAAGGGGTAGCAGATAACTAATGGTAAGTGAGGTTAATCTCAATAAGCTGTTGGGAATGAGTTTTTGGGGTTGTAAAATTGGGTTGATCGCTAGAGGAAATATACACAAGTTGTTTCGAATGAATTTTGGGATTATGTTTTGTGCATGTGATTGAATGTACAACTTGTGTACAAATTTGATAATAATGGACCATCTTAAATTAAATATGAGTAGTTTGGACAAATTATTATTATTATTATTATTATTATTATTATTATTATTATTATTATTATTGGTGGGGAAGGGGAAGGGGAAGGTGAAGAAAAGGAAGGTATTACTAATAGATGATGTCTTTCTTCTTCTAGAAAGCCAACCAAAACTATTATGAATGTGGGCCAAACACCAATTAAGCCCCATCTACCATTTTCCTACAATAACGATATTCAGCTTGTTCTATTATGGATTCTTCTTCCTTTTTTTTTTTTTTCCCTTTTTTCACCCGTAATAATATTATATTTTAGGAAAGTTAATGCTATCTTTTTATTGATATAAAGTTTTTTTTAAAAAAATAAAAAAATCAAAAGAAGTAAGATAACTTTTTGGGGACAAAATGAGGGGTAAAAAAAAAGGCCAAGTGGTAAAAATGAAGGTTTTTCTCCATCACCCTTTTAGTTGTGCTAAATTAATGGAGGTAGTGTATAGAATGCCTACAGAAAAATGTGATCTACAATGCCAATCTTAAGCCAATGACACTAGCTAATTGGCCATTTTTTTAAATAACATATCACATTCTCATATGTATATACAAATATTGTTGAGTTTCAATTTAGAGACAAAAGCTCACAGTACTATGCAGCAATTTAGACACTTTTATTGGCAAAATTGTGAAATATCTTGTTATCATCCATCTGTAATATTTACCTCTGCCATCCTTTTTCACTGATGCATTCATATTTCATACCATAAGTTACCTTGTTTAAAACTCGGCTGGCAATAATGAATGAAGATCAGAGTATGGTGTAGTTGAAGGTATCTGGATATGGATCAGTCCAGCATTCATCTTCTTTAGCTGCCTTTGTCCACCGCCTTTTGAAAACCTTCAACTCGTTATATGATTCCCGTCTCACCTGAGAACAAAGATAAACCCGTCTTCAAAATTAATCAGCACTACCCTTGGAAAAGAGAACTCACCCTAATAATCACTGGCTGACCCATCCATATCTATACAGGTGCATGTGCACCCACTTAAACAAATAGTTTATCTAGTTCAATAGGTAAAGTGCTAGGCTTTTAATCTAGTGGTTGTCGGTTCAAGTCCCACAACAAGCGCTTTTTTTTTTTTTTTTACAATTTATATATTGACGTTTTATGGTGTAATTTGTCATAGTTGGAAGGTTCTAGGTTTAAACTAGGCAAGAACCATATTTTTGTCATTGAACTGTTTTTTTGTTTTTTTTTTTTTTGAAAAAGTTCTCATTGAACTGTTTTAGATTTTCAAATTTTCAAAATTTCAAATGTTCTTATTCCATCCATAATTTTGCTAAGAACTTAACAAAAGTTAGTCATATGACTTTACATGACTAATATTCGTTAATTCTTTAAACCAAGTTGATGACGAGTATGCTAGCTGGACTTAGGCAGTAAAACTCCAACCTTTAACCACGCACGTGAGCTCCACATGTCCAATCCAACAACTATGCACATCATCAACTTGGTTAAAAACTTGAAGAAAAAAATAGTTATGTGAGGTCATACAACTAATTTTCGTTAAAGTTTAATCAAAATCATGGGCGGAGTGAGCACATTTGAAAAATTTAGTGAGAACAGTTATAAAGTAAATTAGTTGTTCTATCGTTCACTAATAATTAGGAGTGAGCTCACTAAATTTTACTTTATAACAGTTATAAAGTAAAATATTCGTGATCAAATTAAAAGTTGTTCTATCGTTCACTAATAATAATTTGGGTTTGATTTTCAAACTAAGTACCAGGCTCAAGGTCGCAAATCAGATGGTCTTCTAGGTTCTTGTAGTTTCATCTTTTCGGACCACCCTATATTTGTTTGGTGTCTACATTTCATTTGCAATGGCGATTCCTTCTCCATTTACATCAAAAATCCAATTATTTTTCCGATGATCCATTCCTTTCTAAGCTCAAACCGAACAAATCTGAAGCTACATACAAGGAGAAGACGAAACTTTGGCAAATCTAAGATAGAATATCACGATAGTAGTTCTAAAAAGGTTACGTTTTAGGGTTTAGTTACCTCAAATCTATAATTGATTGCAGAAGAATTGGATGAGGCCTGCAATAAATTGGAAGAAAATACTCAGTAATTTTTGCAAGCAATATATATCCCCCTTTGTATCACAATTCACAAGACACAAGTCACACAAGCATTCAGAAAGTCAACCTAGGATAATACTTCCTCCGTCCCTAAAAGTTTGTTCCATTTGACTTTTTTGTTGAACTTTGACCACAAATTTATGAGAAATTAATCATGTTCATGAAATTCTAAAAGTTGTTGTTGATAATATTATTAATGGTGAATCAATAGGAATTTTTAGAATTTCATGAACATAATTAAATTTTCATATATTTGTGGTCAAAGTTCAATTATAAAGTCAAATGGGACAAACTTTTAGGGACGGAGGGAGTATCAAACAGTCTGACCCAGCATACATTAAAAAAAAAGTGAATCTGACTCAATTGCAAATACTCCTTAATAAGTGTTACGGTTGACTTGTCAACCTTTTTAAGGAAAGCTCTTTACTTGTTTGCACATTAATTGTATCATAGTAAAGTTGCAGTAAAATTATTTCCTTACACAAAAGGGGACACTTATTTTGAGACGTATTAAAAGGAAAAATGCAACACTTATTAATTACGGGATGGAGGGAACAATGCTCTTTTAAGCTTTCCAAGTGTTGCCTATCAGTAAGTGAGGCCCATTAATTTATGGAATGATTAATATGGGATAAATTATGAAACTGATTGTTCAAGATAATGAAACTTTAGATAGTGATGTTTTTTCTCAGAATGGACCAAAAAGAACTATGAGACACCAAGAATTTCACCATTTTTTTTTTTGGAGATGCAACACACGGGGAGGATATGCAACACTCGAGGAGGATATTCAACACACGAGGAGCATATAAACCTGAGAATTGTACATGTACCTCCAAGTTTGTTGCGTTTCTGATTTCAGAAGTCATTCCATCAGTTGCTGCCACTTTGGTCTGCATTAAGGACAAGACATTGTCTATTAAGTGAGTATATTTAAAAAGAAAAGAAAGTGTATTTATTTGGTTACTTGATCGCTAACTGATCAAGCACAAGAAAAGCAATTTCATCAACTATATTGATATGGTTTCGAGAGACTAACCTTGTTTTCAGGCTTTCCTAAAGTCGGGAGACCATAGTGAGCAATATATTCAGCATCCACAATACCAATATTTTGGGTTCTATCTCCCTGCCGAAAGTATTTATTAAAGTCATCAAAACGATAATAGGTACAGGTACAAGCAGAGAGAGAGAGAGAGGGAACAGAAAATGACTCAGCAGAAAGATTGCCTGTGCGCAGTAGCCAAGCATTATATCTAGTCCCCATGCATGTATCAAGTCATTCTGCATAACATCAGAAAAACATTCATGGCCAATTTTGATGTATAGACTTATGAATTCATTGAATTTTGTGTAGTTGGAGTTCTGATTATAGAATTCAATTATAATTCTAAACAAACAAATAAAACAATATATATTAAACTTATCAAAGAATGAAAATGAGAAACATAATTTGCTAAATCCATAAGATTCTGCTTACACTACATAAAAACTCTCGTGTTTGTCGGTAGTAGCAGTGAAGTAGAAATGGAAACCTGAATCATAAGCCATACACATCGCCACGCAGCTCTGGAGAAAACTGGAGCCATCACCTCTATCCACCTGAAACACAAATTCTACTCAAGAATATATTTATATCCGATGATCAAAGCAAAAGTAACAAAAAAAAATTTAATCTCAATTGATCCCAACTGAAAATCTTCAAGATGCTAGTGTTCTTCATGGCACATTCTAGAATTCATCCAAATATTTGTACAATGCAACTACTTTTGTTAATTTTACAAATAATGCAATGTGCTGGTTAGTATGGTTGGTGACAGTATAATACAACGTACTTCCTCAAATATTTACAACATGGAATGTACTAACTTTTGTTTGAAAACTAACTGAACTGCTACCGCAACAGTGCCCCGTCAGCTCCACATATGCACTAACATTATCTTTGTTGACATGATGCTGACGTGACACTGCTAAGTTGGCAATTCCATTAGTTTTTTAACCATCGTAAGTGTTCAAGTTTCTACGTTGCATTATTTGTAAGCATTTGGGTAAGTACGTTGTATTATACTATCACTAGTCACTAACGAGTGCGTTGCATTATTCGTAATTTTGAATGTAGTGCTTTGCATGGTGTCTTATTATTCCCTATTAAGTTCTAGCCAGTGGTGATGAACATTCCACCAGTTGTAAAAGAAAACAGATCATTCCAATAATTTATCCTTCAGAAGTTCCAGGGCCACTTGTAATTTTAATTATACTCCGTATAAATTATTTATGCCCAAAATAGCTTTCTGTAAGTTAAATTACCCAGTGCATGGAGGGTTTTTACTGTCCAAATCACATCTGCTTGCAGCACTATCACCAGACTTGAAAGCCCTCCTGCAACCATAAAAATTGACAATCAAATAGCCTACCATTCAGATTCAAATCATCTGAAATGAGCACAGATGGAAAATGGGAGGGAATATAAGCGAACCTGTGAACATCTGACCTCCTTCCACGTGCAGTAATCAGATGATGAACCTCTGATTTGTCATGATCAAGTGCTGGTTGTGATATCTCAAGCCCTTCCCGTTTCACTATTGATAGATATCTGTTAATATGAGACAAGGTCTTAAAAAATATGTTCCAGATTTCTCATAGCAGTTATCTCTTAGCCTCTCTATTAATACAATCTTAATGCATTTCACATACCGGGCAGGATTGAAATTCTCAACTCCAAGATCTTCATCCCATATGAAAACGTAATCGTATTCAGTGACAATGTCTGGATGTAAAAATCGCTTGGCAAACCACCTAAATAATTAATATCACTGAATAATAATGATATAGAGAAAGTTAAAAGAATGCATATTTCGTCCCACAAGATGTCAGCACTGGAGATTAAGCCTACCATTTAGTTTGATTAACAGCTGATATATGTATCACATTGTCAGTCCAGCTTAAATCCTTCCATTCATCAAGAATGCCATCATAATGGAAAAGCATCACTACAAAATCACTTGACAGAAACTGCACTATGAGATAGAGAAAGCAATTAACATACGTACAACATAAAGGTGAAAAGTAAAGCGGATCTGAGATGAAGGTGATAAAAGTTCATTACTTGCCTTCCTAACAATCTTATCGACCAACTCCTTTTGCTTTATTCCAACAGCAGCAGAAAATAAGCTTGTCGATGAATTTACTTTCTTCTGTTGAATATAATGCAAATAAATATCCAAGCAGCACAATGCTAGACATAATATACCCTCTCTAAAAGAAAATTTTCTGATTTCACTAACTATAATAAGGAAACCTTGTCGTAAACGTGATTATGTAATACTCCCTCCGTCCCATAATGACAGCCCCTATTTGACTATTCAGACATTTTAACAACCTATTTACATTACATCATTTCCCTTAAAGAGAATTAATTATTACTCCATTACTCCCCATTTCCCACTTATTCTCTCATCTCTTCCGCTTCTTCCTTGGTGGCTCTCATCCTCCCCTTTCTCTCCGTCTTCTTTCTTATGGACAATTTTGGAAGTTAAATGAGTTTAACTTATCAAATTTAGAAATGAGACTATCTTTATGGGACAAACAAAAATGGTATATGGACTATCATTTTGAGACGGAGGGAGTAGTATGATACCTAGCCAGATGATTGAAGCAGAGGCAGAGCAACATACCTTTGGTGCTCCCCATAATGGTCGCCTTTCCAAGTCAGAAGTCTTGGAGACAATTCCTTTAGGCAATGACTCACTTCCAGGAGGCTGGCATTGGTTCTAGAACAGAATGAAACAAATTATAATGGGAATAATAGAACCTTGCAAAAGGTCTGTAAGATAATAAAGCATTCAATGAGCTATGGAATCCCCTTAGTTGCTCGGTAAGAGAATACAGCATTCAATGCAACAGGCTACATGAAAGTATTTAATTACTCCCTCTGCCCCAAAATGAACGTATTTTCAAATTTGCTCTTGATCAAAAGCAAATTTGATTTTTTTTTTTCATTTTGGGACAAAGGTAATAATATTAAGATCAATTCTAGAATTGCCCTCTTTGGAGGGAAAAACAAACCTCACATTTTGAACCTTGCACCTCTTGATTCTCTTCTAAGTCGCATTTCATATATTTCTGCATGAGAGTAGCCATAGTTAATCATATGCAATAAATTTTGAAACCTGTTAATTCATCAGTGGAAATTAAAAAAAAAATGCACAGGGATGTTCTGATATGTTCCTTCTGCAGCTTTTAGTATTTCTTGTTTATGCATACTAGTCACTTGCCACATGCGTTACACAACAATATGTTATTACTAATATGTATTTCTTGTTTATGCATACTAGTCACTTATTAGAAAGTTGCTTAATGATACATATGCAGACCACAACGTGTATGAAACTGCATGCACTTTTCTGTTAGGCAATTGAGGAACACTTTTTTGATGTTCTTTGACACGGGGAATATCCTCCATAGAAGTTCTTAATATTCATAATCAATGGAGTACGTGTTCAGTCCAAGAATTACAAAAATGGGAAAACCATGTTGTTGTAGCGGAACTAATTTTGGGTCCAATTCAATGGCAATTTGGTAATTGCACAAAATGATACAAGGGATTTGCTATATGTCGTTGGAAAGATACATGAGTATACTTTCTAATGAATTATACGGTTCTTCGTTTCAGGTTATGTAGAGTGAGATATCACATCTTTAGTACAAGGTGTCCACACAAGCTTCAGCAGACGACAATTTCTAATAAGGCGTGATCACGCCTAACTCTACAGCTTCTGTTGTGTGCACCGAAATTTTGGTCTTATTTTGATATGTCTTTCTACTCTAATGGTCCAAGGTTGAAGGTTCTTCACCCCTAACCCATCCATGTTCAGATTACTTTTTATTTTGGATAAAGCCTACTCCCTTCTTCCCGACTAAATTTACACTTTTTGCCAATTTGGTTGTCTCAACTAAAATTTCACTTTCCCAAAATGGATTTTTTTAATACTTCTTATTCAATGAGACCTACTTGCATACTTACAACAACTATCCATTTACTATTCCCTACCCTACCTTTTCTCTCCTACCTCACTTTTCATACTCACAACACTTACACCACTTACATTTTTCTTAATTTCCGTGCCTAACACAAACGTGTAGATTTAGCTGGGACGGAGGGAGTATGTATTTTAGTCCAACCTTTCATATTTCTCAATTCATCTAATTTCTAGGTTCATGCATCTAAGCCTAATGACTGGAGGGATGTTCCTTTCTAGCCTATTAATACTCCTACAGTGAGGGAAGATCAGAGTTTTTGGATGTAATATTGAGCCACATGGGCGGACCCAGAGCCAATATCAAGGGGGTTCACAAATTATATTAGCCAAAAGCTTCAAAGATTAATTGTTTTCTACATGACTACCTACCACAATTACAACAAACAAAGAACATACTAAATTTTTTCCTTACGCGTTTTTATACTATGATAACATTTAATTACGTTATCATCGGTAACGCTCCCAAAAACTCTTTATCAATAAAAGACACAAGACAATCATTAAAAATTGATCACCAATTCGATTACGTAATTGATTTTTGATAATGTTTATTGCTGAGAACCATCTTTCCATACTTGTTGTTGCTACTGGCAAAATCAAAACAAACTTCAAAAGCCGATACATCAATGGATATGACAAATGTTTTTTTTTTTCACTAGCTTTGAACATAAATCTCCAAGCACCTTCAATCCAATAAATCTGTCATCTGATCGCACATCCATAATATATGTCTCTAGTTGAGACTCAAGGGGGTGGACTGGAGCTGGTAAGGGGGTGCACTTAGTAATGCAATTTTTTTAACTGCCAATGAAAATTGGGTGGGGGGGGGGTTTCACTGCCACTCCCTTAAGCCTTCTTGTGTCCGCCCCTGTTGAGCCATTGGCATTATATAGAAGATGGATTTCTTATTTGTTTGCTCATAACCCTTGGTGGGTTCCATAGTGTTTTGAGTGTTCATCCCTTTCCTAGTTTCACTCGTGTTTCTCCTCTTTTCTCCACTTTTTCCGGTATCATTCTTAGTCACATTAAAGTTAACTAATGCCTAAGCTAATGTTTGATGATTCATTGGTTCTATTTAATGAAACACCCAGACTCTGCTTTACACAAATCTAATTCAAATTTGTAAAAGGTACAATGGAGAGGACTTACACCATAAAATGCTTCTTTACCATCTTTTGCTATAAATGTAGTAGCTATCACCAATGCAAGAAAGACCAAGGAAACGGAAGGTAAAATGATACAGAAACATGATCTTGTACATTTTGGATCTTTCGCTAGTGAGACCTGGCAAAAAAGAACGGAAGAAAAAGGAAAAACGGGTAAGTATAGAACCATAAAACTCATCTGGTTGCAATAACTCCATGATACTATTAACTGAAGCAAAGACACTTCAGAAAACAGGCACCTCAACGCCTGTGGTGATTTTAAATGTGGCTTATTTTATATTTATTTTTGTGCTTCCATGGTTAACTATAAGTTTCTTTGCCTATAAATTGTATTGTAATGCATTTTTCTTCAAGTAGGAACTGGTCATCGACTACAGAGATACTGATCATACGAATGCAGAGAGTAGAGCACAAAAGAAAACTTTTTCCTAATTCCTGAATGAGTGTCCCTTTATCAAAAGAATGAAAAAAAAATGCCCCAAAATGGGTTACTACTAAGTTCCTGGTTGAATATATGGTTATTTACATGGTTGTTGTTTACTTTCTCTTTGAACCCACATTTTTCTTTGTATCTCTCTAACTTTTTTTCTCATAATCATCAAAAAGCCCAAAAAGAACCATACAACAACAACAACAACAACAACAACAAAGCCTTAGTCCCAAAATAATTTGGGGTCGGCTAACATGAATCCTCATATGTTATCGTGAAAAAAAAAATAAATAAATAAATAAATTAAATTAAATTAAAAAAATAAATAAATAGATAAAAATAAAATAAAAAAAAAAAAAAAAAAAAAGTAAAAATAAAAATATAAAAAATAAAAAAATCAACCCCCCACATGAATTTTTGCCCTCCACTCCGGCCTCTTCAACACCATACTTTCATCCACTCCAAGTAAATTCATATCATTTTCAATTACTCTAATCTAAGTTTGTTTGGGTCTTCCCCTACCCCTCGCCATTTTCTCATTTCTCCACTGTTCCGGCCTCCTAACCGGTGCATCACTCGGTCTCCTTCTCACATGTCCAAACCACCGTAGACGATTTTCCCTCATTTTATCCTCAATGGGCGCAACTCCTACTTTACCTCTGATCACCTCATTCCCCAACCGATCCTTTCTTGTATGACCGCACATCCATCGAAGCATACGCATCTCCGCCACATTCATCTTATGCACGTGACACTGTTTCACGGCCCAACATTCGGTGCCGTAAAGCAATACCGGCCTAATTGCCGTGCGGTAGAATTTTCCCTTTAATCAATTGGGCATGCCGCGATCACATAGAAACCCTGTAGCACTCTTCCACTTCAACCACCCTGCTTTAATCCTATGAGCCACATCTCCATCTAATTCTCCATCCTTTTGGATAATGGATCCAAGATAGCGAAAAACTCGAAGCTTGAATAATATTTCCATCAAATGTGACCGCCCCGCTCCCTACTTCCAACTTCGCTAAACTTACACTCCAAATATTCCGCCTTGCTTCGCTAATCGAAAACCTCGAGATTTCAAAGTGTGTCTCCACAACTCCAATTTACTTTCAACACCCTCTTGTCTCATCAATCAAGCACAATATCATCTGCGAACAAAGCATACACTTTGGTATATCATCTTGACTGATCTCGCCAATTCGTCCATTATAAAAGCAAAAAGAAAGGGGCTAAGTGCGGAACCTTGATGTACTCCAATCTTTATAGGAAACTCTTCGCCTTTTCCCAACACTAGTTTGTACACAAGTACTAACTCCATTATACATGTCCTTGATAATATCAATATATTTCTTTGAAACACCCTTCTTTGCTAATGCCCACCAAAGTACCTCTCTTGGCACTTTATCATATGCCTTCTCCAAATCAATGAAAACCATATGCAAATCTTTCTTTTGATCCCGATATTTCTCCATGATTTGTCTCATAAGATATATTGCCTCCATAGTCGATCTTCCTGGCATAAACCCAAATTGGTTATCCGAAATATCCACAATTTTTCTCAGCCTTTGTGTAATCACTCTTTCCCAAAGTTTCATAGTATGGCTCATTAGTTTGATCCCCGATAGTTGGCACAATCTTGGACATCACCTTTATTCTTATACAAAGGGATCGTAGTACTCTTCCGCCACTCCAATGGCATTATGTTAACTCTCCATATCTTGTTAAATAGCGTTGTTAACCAATCTACTCCCCTCTCCCCGAAACATCTCCAAACCTCAATTGGTATACCATCCGGTCCAACGGCTTTCTTCAATCTCATCTTTTTCATTGCCATTTCCACTTCACTCTTTCGAATTCTCCGCATAAAATCTCGATTAACCATACTCGAAGAGATATTTAAATCTCCAACATCCTCGCTTCGACCGCCTATGAACAAGTTATCAAAGTACGAACTCCATCTATCTTTTACCCCTTTATCCCCGACTAAAACTCTTTGGTCTACATCCTTCACACATTTAACCGTCCCAATATCTCGTGTCCTCTTATCCTCATACGAGCGAGTCCGTAGATGTCCTTTTCCCTTCTTTTGTATCCAACTTATCATAAAGTTTCTGATTCACCTTTGCTCTTGCGTCTCTTACTGCTTTCTTAGCATCTCTTCTAGCTTCCTTATACTTCTCATAGTTCTCGTCGCTCCTACATTTCCCCAATAATTTGTAGCATTCTCGCTTGCCCTTTATTGCTTGTTTTACTTCCTCGTTCCACCATGATGTGTCCTTACTTGGTGGCCCATTTCCTCTAGATTCTCCAAGGACTTCTTTCGCCACCTCCTTTATGGTATGTACCATCTTAGTCCAAGTCGAATCTATATCCATATCCTCCATATTATCCGCCCAAATACCGGTATCGACCATCTTAGCTACAAATTTCGGTTGATTTTTCCCTTGAAGTCTCCACCACTTGATTCTAGGGTCTACCTGTGATTTTCTCTTCCTCGAAATTCTCTTACTTCGAACCCAAAAAGAACCATGAAAATAACAAAAAACTGAGGATCCAAACATGACCTAAATTGCATTTGCAACAATCATGAATGCCTTAATTACTATTAGGAACCCTATAAAGTAAACACCAAGTATATTCAAGTAATGTGGTACAAAAAAATTGACTTTCCAAGGAGTATTTCCTAAATAATACTCCCTCCGTCCCGGCTGAAGTGTCCCAACTTTCTATTTTGGGCGTCCCATTTAAAATGTCTCATACCCAAAAAAGGAAAGTTTTTTCACTATTCCACCCACTCATTCTCTCTCCTACTTTACTTTTACACTCACAACATTCTCTCTCCTAACTATTTCTCCCACTCATTCTCTCTCCTATTTAATTTTTCATACTCACAACATTTAAACTTTTCACTTTCTTACATCACTTTCCTTAATTCTCGTGCAATTGTCCTTTTCGGACACTTCGATCGGGACGGAGGAAGTACAAAGGTAAATTACAAAATAGGGTCTAAACTCCACGGAGTTGTACCTGTTTAGGGTCTCACATCCAAATTTTGACGATTTAGGGCTTAAGGCGTTTATTTTGTGCAAATCAGGACTTTTAAGCCCTAGATTGATAAAATTGCGTGCTTTAAACCCTATTCTGCAATTGTTTAGAAATGATTGAGCCCCAACTTGACAAGGTTCTTGCATGGAAAAAAAAGCCTTGTTTTGATCAAAATTTGACAATATAGGCCCCAAATTGTCAAAATTCGGATGTGAAACCCTAAAATGGTTCCGCTCCGTAGAGTTTAGGCCCTATTTTATAATTTACCCATAATACAATTACTCCACTCAATGCGAGATGGATGGAGTACCCTAGACCGACATTAGACCCACCAAGAAAAAATGTAATGACTAGCACAGTGGCTCATGGAGCACAAACAATAAAGGTCCACTGGACTTAACACAGACCCATCCAAAAGTGGTGCAAAGTGAAAGCAATAATTGTAATTGGCAAGGACCAATTACGTAAGGTGGGAATAAATCATGGGAATAGTCACGTAAATATGGGGATATCACTATATCTTGTAAATAGAATAAGTATCAGCATGTATCTTTTTCTTTTGTTATTATCCCTAGCTAAGATAGGCACTTTAAGAGAGAATATTAGAATTATTTACTTTTATCTCTTTCCATGCAAAGTGTACAGAATACTCTATTTAAACAAAGAGTCAAACACAACCAAAGATAGGTTGGTTTTCCCAGTATTCTCTCCGTGAGTCTCTCTCTCTTTTCTGTCAATCCGTGTCCTCCATTTTCTCTCTCTTCTTGTTCTTGTTTATGCTTTCCTTGCAGGTGATATTTTCGTACATGGTATCAAAGCATCACAATAGTCATGGGTGATGATGCAACGAAAACCGTGGCTACTACCGATCTTGGGCAATGTAATTCTCAGAACAAATATGGCCTTCCCAGTCTCTTTAATGTTCAGTCGTACATGGGTCATTGTAGGCTGTCTAACGAGAACTATTAAAACTGGAGTTCTCTTTTCTTATCCATGTTAGAAATTCACTTTCTCACTCACGTTGTTACTGAAAAAAACCCACCTCCCCGAACCCTTCCTAATAACACCACTGCCAATCCTGATTATGACAAATTCGTTCACACATCTCGTTTTGTATTAGGATGGATTAAAGCCACTGTTACTTCTGAGGTCCAACCACATGTCAACCCTTGCAAAACTGCACCCGAGGCATGGGATCTCCTTGCTAAGGAATTTGGTGTTGCCTCCACCATTCATATCCAAAAGCTCCAAGAAGAGCTTCACGACCTCACTCTCTCTCCCGGCATGACCATTCAGGATTATGTCCTCCGTGCCAAAACCATATCTCATTCTCTTAACCGATTCTGTGAAGCTGTGTCCACTAATACTCTTCGTAGTAGGATCCTAGGTGGCTTAGGACACACATATAAAGAGTTTATTACTACTCAAAACTCCAAGGGTGATACCTCAATTGAGGATCTTAAAGACCTCTTACTCCAAGAAGAAGCCTTACAGAAAAAATTCTCAAACCAAACCCACTCCAACCTAAGTGCTCTTGCAGCGTCTAAGGAACCTGAGCCACCTAATACCATGGCTACCCAATCAGTCGTATCTCAATCTGGTAATTCGGGAGGGTCTCGCCCCCTTGCCCCAAATGGTTCCGGGGGTTTTTTCTTCACGCCTAACCAACCCCGAGGAAATGGGCGTCGTAACCAAGGTCGAAACAAAAACAAATATCAGGGTCGAGGTCTCTTACCTTTTCCCCAAACCTTCCAGCCTATTCGGCAGCCCCCTCCTCACTCTCCAGTTCCATACACTCCTCCAAACCCATTTATGAGTCCAGACCCAAATATTGTCTCGTGTCAACTCTGTAAGAAAAAGGGTCATGAAGCCGATACATGTTATCAACGGGGGAATTTTGCCTACTCTGCTCAATATTACCCTCAGAATATGATGAACTACAATGCTGGATCGTCGCCCATGGCTCCCGTCTCGTTTGTGCTTGATTCTGGTGCGACTAATCACATGACACCCAATTCGGATGTCCTGCAACATTTTTCTCCGTATTCAGGTACAAATTCAATTTTTGTTGCTAATGGTTCATCTATTCCCATTGCCAATATTGGTTCCACTCGTTTTTCCGCACAAAATCATCAATTTCGTATGAATACGGTTTTACATGTTCCAAAAATTAGTCGATCATTACTTTCCATTCGCAAATTTTGCCTTGATAATGATTGTTTCTTTGAACTAACTGCTTTCGGGTTTTGTGTGAAGGACAACAATACCAAGCGGACAATTCTTCCTGGCAATAATTCTGGAGACTTATATACTCTGTCTTTCGTTCCCAATTCTCGTCTAAACACTTTGGCATTGATTGGGGAACGAGCGTCTTCTTCCATTTGGCATGCCCGTTTAGGGCACCCTTCTTCTCAGATTTTAGATTGCTTAGTTAGTAGAAAACGGATTCCGGTTAGTGGTTCCGTTAAAATAAAGGATATGTGTCATCTTTGTCCCTTAGGAAAAGCATGTAATCTCCCATTTGAACTTCGTGATTTTAAATCTACAAAACCATTAGCATTGTTATATTTGGATGTATGGGGTCCTTCCCCCATTGCTTCTATTTCTGATTATAAATTTTATTTATCCATTGTTGACGAT
This sequence comes from Adenophora triphylla var. japonica, assembly GCA_022495995.1. NCBI lineage: Eukaryota > Viridiplantae > Streptophyta > Magnoliopsida > Asterales > Campanulaceae > Adenophora > Adenophora triphylla. The sequence goes on along the minus strand of JAFEMH010001238.1, from coordinate 425,740 downwards.
TTTTCTCGTTACGTTTGGTTATTTCCTCTCTATCACAAGTCTGATGTGTTTACCGTCTTTTCTGATTTTAAAACTCTCATTGAGAATCAATTGTCTCACAAAATATCGGCCATACACACCATAAAGACTATACAGACGGATGGGGGGGGGGTGAATTTATAAACCGCCAATTTGCATCTTTTTTGATTAAGCATGGTATTGGACATCGTTCCTCTTGTCCATATACACCACAACAAAATGGGGTTGTTGAGCGAAAACATAGGCATATATTCGAAATGGGTCTTTGCCTCCTTGCCCAGTCTTCTGTTGCTCAAAAGTTTTGGCTTGAGGCTTTCACAACGGCAGTTTTTCTTATAAATAGGTTGCCCATGAGACAACATAAATATGTCTCCCCCTATGAAAAATTGTGGCGTCGTCCTCCAGATTATCGATTTCTCAAAACTTTTGGATGCACTTGTTTCCCTAACCTTGTTCCTTATAATCGTCATAAATTAATGTTGAAATCCACACCTTGTGTTTTTCTCGGTTATGACTCAATGCGAAAAGGTTACCGATGTTTTGATCCATTCACTAGTAGGGTGTACATTTCTCGGCATGTATTATTTAACGAAAATCATTTTTTCTATACTGCCAAGAGTTTTGTTACAGCTTCATCAGGTCCAAGCCAGCCGTTACATGCTCACAGCTGTGCCACAAATGGATCCAATACTGCAATTCCATCTGGGCCCCTGCCTCCATCTACCTCACATGGCCCGACTTTTGCTGCTCCATCTGGCTCTATTCTTGGCCTGCTTCCTGGCCAGCCTGGCAATCCCTTAGACGAGCTCAGCCCAACGGCTCCCTCTAGCCCAGTAAATGGGTCGTCTCCTTCCTTGAGCGCCTCTTTTAGGCCCACCAGTTCAGGAAGCCCCATTCAGCGCACCTTGCTGCCTTCCTTGTCCGAGCAAGAGGAGCCTGCTTCTCCTGCACAACCCACTTCGGCTTCCAGCATTGTTCCAGCCCATACAGAATCTACTCCAGACTCCTCCTTGGTGTCCAGCCCACCTCCTATTAGGAAACATCATATGGTTACACGAGCTAAGTCCGGAATTTTCAAGCCTAAGATTATTGCTGATGTTGCTTTAAAGTCTCCTGGTAACTCTAAACATTTATTCGCCTTCAGTGCTACTACTTCAGACTCTCCTTATTTTGAGCCAAGGACATTCAAGCAAGCTGCTCCCTTACCCCAATGGCAACATGCAATGAATGAAGAAATTTTGGCACTCAAGAAAAATGGCACTTGGTCCCTCGTCCCGCTTCCGCCTCACCATAATATTGTTGGGAGTAAATGGATTTACAAGGTTAAACGTCAAGCAAATGGTTCTTTGGAAAGATACAAGGCTAGGCTCGTAGCTCAAGGGTATACACAACAGGAGGGTATTGACTATGACGAGACATTTAGTCCGGTCATAAAACCGGCCACCATTCGAGTTATTCTTTCTATTGCTCAATCTCGGAATTGGCCTATTGAACAACTGGATGTTCGAAATGCATTCCTAAATGGTATTCTGTCCGAAGAAGTCTATATGTCGCAGCCACCTGGGTTCATTGATCCAGAGCATCCTGATTATGTGTGTCGTCTCCACCGAGCCCTTTACGGTCTCAAGCAGTCACCACGTGCATGGTTTCACAGATTACATGATTTTTTGCTCACTCTGGGATTCTTTAACAGTCATGCGGACTCTTCTCTCTTCATCCGCCATCTTCATGGATCCACAGTGGCCATCCTTGTATACGTCGATGATATTATCGTTACCGGCTCCTCCTCTATAGCCGTTAACCATGTCATTGATGCCATATGTGGCAAGTTTGATAGTCGGCGCCTGGGTCCCTTAAGCTTCTTCTTAGGAATTGAGGCTACTAGATCCAAGACTCACTTGCACTTGAACCAGTCTAGGTACGCCTCTGACCTCCTTCACAAGTTCAATATGCAGCTGTGTAAACCAGCACCTACCCCACTTGCACCTGGCCTTCATCTCTCAGCCAATGATGGGGATCCTCTCCCAGACGCTACATCTTATCGTAGTATGGTTGGTGGTCTTCAATATATCACCCTCACACGACCGGATCTATCTTTTGCTGTCAATCTGTTGTGAAATTGGTGCTCCCCCGTTGCAATCAAAACAAAGAAATCAACACACCCACACGTACAAGAAAGAAACAATCACACACAAGAACACAAGAGTTGTTTACCCGGTTCATTCACCAACTCGTGAACTACGTCCGGGGGCAATTGCCAAGCCAATATGTATTCTAATATGTTGCTACAATGTGTTCTAGGCCGAAATTATGCTTATATAGTTATACAAGGAAGCCCTAACTCAGTTTAAGAAGAGATCTAATCAAAATAGGAAACAAAATAAAAATCTGCTGCAGATCCGGACCGAGCGCGGCCGCCACCGAGGCGGCGCGGCCGCCTCAACGGCGAGAAGATTTTGGCACCCACGAAAGAACTCCGGCGCGGTCGCTCTCCACGAGCGCGGCCGCTCTCCTCGGCGTAAGCACCTCCGAGATTTTTCCTTCTTGATTCACCGACTCCTCCGACTTAGGCTCCTCCTCTTCCTTGTAGTTTAGGATCCAATCCCAACAATCTCCCACTGGAGACTAAACCAACAAACATAAAATCACCCATCAACTCCCACCACGGAGTAAAGACCTTCGAACACATTTCCCCCCCTCCATATTTGGGCTTCGACACTACCTCTCCTCTCCTCGAGTAATAAGGCGAGTTGAAACCAAGCGACGTTTCAACCTCTCCGTGTTAGATGATTCTTGCCTCCCCAAATCAGCTTCTACCTTGATTTCTCCCCGCAAGTCTAACTTCGCCTTCTCCCTCCAGACCCACCTTCCTCGCAATGCCTCCCCTTGAAACTTGGACACACCTTGTTTCTTGCATCGTTGTTCTTGATGCGAAACCGCTCTCGTTAGGGCCCTTGGACATCCACACCGCGTTGATCAACTTTGTGTCCCCCAACATACCGTTTCTTGATGTCTCCCTTTTCACACCAACAGGCCGGTTCTTAAGCCTCTTTGCTCCCACCGGAACGAACATCGATATTGTAGGTAGAGTACAACATCTTCCCCTTAACCCCACGAGCCAACACCTTAGCCCCTTTTGTGACTTCCCAAGACCCACCAATGAAAGAAACACCATACCCTTCACTGTCAAGTTGTCCCACAGAAATCACTCTTCTCCTCAAATCCGGAACATGCATCACGTCGTGTAGTTGTAAAACAGCCCTATTAGGTGTCTTCATCATCACATCCCCTTACCTTTGATCTTGAATGGTTGACCATCACCAAGATAGAGAACCCCAAAATCTCCGATTTTGTATCGCTTCATTGATTCTGCATCCCCACTAGCATGACAAGAAGCTCCAGAATCCAACACCCAATCTTCACCCGACTGCTCCTCTCCTAGGATTAATACATCTCCACCATCATCCACCACGTTAGCACCGCCATCTTTTCCCGGACAATATAAGCCCGATATGCCCCAATTCACCACAATTGTAGCACTTGACCTTTTTCCCCTTTTTCGGTCTTCCCTATTTCTCTCCACCCTAAGTGCAGCCCCATCTACGGAAGATTCTCCCCTTTTATCTTTCCTTCGCAACTCCTCTTGAAGGATGAGATCTCTAACCTCCGTATACACCAATGCTTTGTTGACGTACTAATCGTTGTGACGGTAACCTCCCAACTATCGTGCAATGACTTTAGTAGAAAACAAGCTAGCACTTCATCGGAGAAAGTAATATCAACACTTTTCAATTGGTCCACCATACCTTTGAAATTGCCGATATAACTTGCCGCTGTCTGCCCCTCTGACATCTTCACATTCGCAAACCTCTTTATCAAATGCACCTTATTGATATTCGACGGCTTCTCATACATGTCCGACAGCGTTTGTAGCAACTCCACCGTTGTCTTGGCTTCCATAGCGTTCCGTGCAACGTCGTCGATTAGGGCACTCCTTACCGCTCCTAACGCCTTCCGATCCAACGTCTCCCAATCCCCTTGTGACATGTCTTCGGGCTTCGCCTTCAAGGGTCCATGAAGATCCTTACAATAAAGGTAGTCTTCAATCCTTGTCTTCCAAAACGTGAAATTCACACCGTTGAATTTCTCGATTGAGTTCTTCATCTTGACTCCTTCACCAAAATCCCTAAGAACGCGATTCAAAATTAATCAACTAATGAAAAGATTTTGAATCCTCCGAACCAAAGCTCTGATACCAGTTGTTGTGGAATTGGTGCTCCCCCGTTGCAATCAAAACAAAGAAATCAACACACCCACACGTACAAGAAAGAAACAATCACACACAAGAACACAAGAGTTGTTTACCCGGTTCATTCACCAACTCGTGAACTACGTCCGGGGGCAATTGCCAAGCCAATATGTATTCTAATATGTTGCTACAATGTGTTCTAGGCCGAAATTATGCTTATATAGTTATACAAGGAAGCCCTAACTCAGTTTAAGAAGAGATCTAATCAAAATAGGAAACAAAATAAAAATCTGCTGCAGATTCGGACCGAGCGCGGCCGCCCTCGAGGCTGCGCGGCCGCCTCAACGGCGAGAAGATTTTGGCACCCACGAAAGAACTCCAGCGCGGTCGCTCTCCACCTGAGCGCGGCCGCTCTCCTCGACAGAAGCACCTCCGAGATTTTTCCTTCTTGATTCACCGACTCCTCCGACTTAGGCTCCTCCTCTTCCTTGTAGTTTAGGATCCAATCCCAACACAATCAAGTGTGCCAATTTATGCATGCACCTCGCACCACACACCTATTGGCAGTGAAACGTATATTCCGTTTTCTTAAAGGCACAGTCTCTCTTGGCCTCTCCTTTCAGGCTTCCGCGGATACATCTCTTGTAGCATTTAGTGACGCTGATTGGGCCGGGTCACCTGATAATCGCCGCTCCACTACCGGAGCATGTATTTTTATTGGTCCCAACCTGGTCGCATGGACAGCAAAGAAACAACACACAGTGTCCCGCTCTAGTAGTGAGGCAGAGTACCGAGCTTTAGCTTCCACGGCCGCCGAGATCCGTTGGTTTTCTTATCTATTCAGGGAACTCGGTATTCCTCTAGCACCGCCCCGTCTTCTTTGTGACAACATTTCGGCACTACACATGTCTAAGAACCTCGTTTTTCATGCTCGTACTCGTCACATTGAGATTGATCTCCATTTTGTACGAGAACTACATCACCGAGGTTTCTTACAGCTACTTCATGTTGCTTCTTCCGACCAAATCGCCGACATCTTTACCAAAAGTCTCGCCTCTCCAAGATTCCAGCTTTTATCCAGCAAGCTTCATCTTCATTCTACTCCGATTAGCTTGAGGGAGGGTGAAAGCAATAATTGTAATTGGCAAGGACCAATTACGTAAGGTGGGAATAAATCATGGGAATAGAATAAATCATGGGAATAGTCACGTAAATATGGGGATATCACTATATCTTGTAAATAGAATATGTATCAGCATGTATCTTTTTCTTTTGTTATTATCCCTAGCTAAGATAGGCACTTTAAGAGAGAATATTAGAATTATTTACTTTTATCTCTTTCCATGTAAAGTGTACAGAATACTCTATTTAAACAAAGAGTCAAACACAACCAAAGATAGGTTGGTTTTCCCAGTATTCTCTCCGTGAGTCTCTCTCTCTTTTCTGTCAATCCGTGTCCTCCATTTTCTCTCTCTTCTTGTTCTTGTTTATGCTTTCCTTGCAGGTGATATTTTCGTACAAACAATAAAGGTCCACTGGGCTTAACACAGACCCATCCAAAAGTGGTGCAAAGAGGTAATGTGGTGGAAGTTATCGATCACAATCAAAGTCCAAATCTTTCCGATATAGGATGGGGGTTATCGCAAGAAATACTCCAGAACGTTGAAACCAAGTCAATAATATCACCATTACACCCGGTAAAATTTATCATCCACAGAACAAAATCCCTGGGAGTTCCACCAATTGCAGCATATATCAGTGCGTGTGTGTGTGTGTGAGAGAGAGAGAGAGGAGAGATGAGAAGCTTACATAGTTATGGGAATTCATCTTCAATAGAATTCGAGAATCATCAATGACCGGACTAAGGAAATATTAATGGAAAATAAAATTAAGTAATCAATGATTATAAAAAATTGATGAGAGAATAAGGGTTAAATCACAATCAATCAAAATTCGACCAACCTGTTGCTGTACATAATTTTGTGGATAAATGAAGATTTCAAACATTAATTTGGGGGATTTTTTCGACTGCAACATGAAAGAGGGTGCGAAGAAAGGGACGGTTGAGGAAATGGGGGCTATGAATTTGGGAATTCTGTTAACAAGAAAGTAATCTCGCGCCATTGTCACCACATGCATGGTTGGATACAAATTGATCTATTGAATTTTCAATAATTTTGGCTCACACTTTTTTCCCGAGAAAATCTATACTATAGTATATTAAAGTAGGCCAAACTCCATTAGGTGTTGCCACATAAGACTCAAAATGTGATTCTTGCATTCTCATGCTTCCAACTCATCCAACCTTTGATTTCTATGTGATGATTCGTATCCGCCCTAATAGCTAATAATATTCATAGTCCTTAAAAGGTATGTGAATGGGTACTATACTAAGGTGATTAGTAATAGTTAATTTAAAGAAGTCTAATATTTCTAATGTGTTAATACTAAGTAAAAGTGATTAGTTAAAAGTAATAGATATTAACTTTAAATATTTGAATGTTTACATATTACTAGGAAGAAGTATGATGATTTTCATTTGATGATCACTACATATGAAAAGAAGAAGTATATAACATAGATAGAGATAATATATATACTAGAGGTTGACACTAGATAAGGCTCACAATTAAATTCAACATTTACTACAAGTCATCAAGATAGTCTTTAGGGATTCTTGAACGGAAGATTGTTGATATATTCAATATTTGGTATACTACAAACGTTAAGAATATGTAGAATCATTACATTAGTTCATCATTATGTTCATTAGTAACATGCATATGAAAATTCAAAAGACACACCAAAGTAAATTCACTCTTGCTAGCAATTACTAATTTAAGTTAAAATATTAAAAACCTTCAAGAAACCCCCTCCCCCTCAAACTTGATCCCCTCAAACTTGATCAAGGTAAGATTTTCCAAATTATAAGAATTTTCAACTTTATTTGTAGTAGTCGATCTGTTTGTTGATTAGAATTTTTGATAATCTTTATCAAATGAGTTTAGTTTGTATTTTGTATGCATATAACAGTTTCATGGAATTGAACTTGAGGCAAGTTACTACATAATCTAGCATTTCGTACGTGTTTTCAAGGTAAGTTCTTCTCATTTTCTACTTTTTATATATATATATATAACATTACATGTTTATGCTTTCATTTTTCTACTTTTTTATATATCATGAAATGTTTATGTTTTTATACATGTTGTGAGGATGGTGTTTGAAGGTGTGATTGCAAAAATCAAGTGAATTATTATGATATTAAAATAAACTGGATAATTAATGTTGGCTATTGTGATGGTAATGATTTTTCATATAGCATACTTATATTATTGACAGTCAACCATGGAGACAACAAACAAAACTGAAAGGGGAAAGTACATTTGTTTTGATGAATCTTCTTGGATCAAGAATCAAGCTGCAAATTTTTAATTTATTTATTTATCTTCTTCATTCATTAATTATTTGTTTAGGTTCCCCCTCTTATCCTAATTCCTCTCTCCATGTTTATGATTTTTTTATACGCATACTCTTAGAGAATATTAAAAACGTTGTTAATTTGGTAATTGGAGGTGATATGAAAGATGGAAAAAGAAAGCATACAATTGAGCATCTTAGCGGATCAATAGTTGGTCACGCTACTGGAATTTTGAGATTTATACCATGGAACATTAGGTAAGTATTCATTTCTTATTATTGTATTTTTCATATTGTCATTTTTTTTGTTTTTTTACTCATTCCAACCCATAAAACAATATTCACATTTATTTAGAAATAAATTTGATTAAACTTTGAGCAATATTTTAAGTTAATTTATTTTATGGTACTCCCTTTGTGACTTTGTCCTAAAAAAAAGTACATTTTTTTTTCAAATTTACTCTTGATCAATTATAAGTAAAATTGAAAGTTGTTTAGACATTTATATTGGGACAAAGAAAATAATACTTTCAATGGGTGTATCAATAATAAGTTTTAAAATTTTATTTCAGTCATTAGTTTTTTCTTTAATTAAAGTTTAATCAAATCGAACACATAAGAAGGGTGTTTATTTTACGTAGGCAGAGGATGTATGCTGTTAATTTTGGATTGGCTATTAATATTAATTATTGTATAAATTCTTTAATCTTGAATGATGTTTTCATTTTTTTTTTGGATGTGTGTAGAAATTATGTTATTCTTTGCTCATGATTAATTTGTGCACTTTTGTTTCATTAATGTTATTGTTTTCTTTACTCTCAATGCAGGTATAGATTTTGAGCTTTGTAATCCTTCATTGTCAAAGCAACTTCAATGTAAAAAATAATCGTCCGTTGCAGCGAAAGCTAGAAGGCAGTAGAGGAAGAATAATAATAAAGACTCAGTATGAGACATAATAAAGTGTATATGTGTATATAAATATTTCTACCATTGCAAATATAATATTTTTTTCTATTTAATTGAATCGATTTTTTTTATTAAATTTTTTGTATTTCTTTGATTTTATTTTTATTTATTTATTGTAATGATTATATTACGTACACTTTAATATCTTCTATGTATTCAGTGTTGCAAATTTTGCATCAAGAATGTCACGATATTTCATCATCAAACTTTAGCAATCTCAAAATTATCCACAACGACATTGACCTAGCAAAAATGAAGAAGAGAAAGGTGGAAAAAAAAAGTAGATAAGGGAAAAACGTTTAGATGGAACGTATATGATTGTCCCCTTAATGGAGTATTTGTTATTGCATTGTAATTTTATTTCTTAAATTTTTAAATTAATGACTTTCATTAACTACTTTTACAATTGTATAGACAATTTACAATACTTAGTGAAATAATAAAAGTTAAATATAATTGACATATATTGAAACTCAAGTGTGTAGCAGCATCTTCATATTAAATACTTGCGTGATTTATACAATTGATATTCGATCACAATTCTAAAAGTATAATTGGTATTAAAAGATAATGATTTCTTAGTAATAGGGACACTAAATATATTTTGGGATAAAATTAATCTTCTACAATAACAATCATTAAGAGACATAGTAATAGATAATATCTATATATTCAAACTTTGAGTCGTTTTTCATTTGAGAAATGTTTTAAAAAGGTTGACTGTTAGAAAATGCATAAATATATTGCTATCCATTTTCAAACTTTTAGCTTTGCAATTATATAATAAAATATGAAAAAATGAAAAAGAAAATATTGGTATAGTGTTTTTTTATTAATTCACTTTGAAACACAATTTCACTAAAATCATCATTTATTTTGAAATAAAGAAGTACTAATCAATTTACAATAATAGATGGTAGAATATGAAAGATTGGACAAGTTCATAGCCATTAATTTGATGCATGCATACATCTAATTAATGAGAATAAATTTACGTAACATAAAACTTATAATTTAGATGGAGTTACAGAATTTGAATGTTTGTGTTTGATTTAAAGAATGTAATGTTCATTGAATCACATTCATTATTGTTTAACCTCACTAATGATGACTAGATTCAAAATAGTTTAATTTTCAAAAATATTAAAAATAAAATTTCAATACCAATATTTAATAATGAAATACATTTTCATAGATTTTAGTTTCATAATAATATTAAAAAAAAGTGATGTTTATTTCTTTTGTTGAAATAATTAGCTTCATTATTTAACAATAACATTTCATAAAAATTAATATTTATGATTTGATATTTTGCGTATTTTTTATCGAATTGCACTGTCTTACGTAACTAATATCTAATATCATTATAAGTTGTTTTGAAAATATGAAGAGTTTAAGTCATATTTCATTTATAGATGATAAATGTGCTAATCACTTGCAATCATATTTTATATACATTAGTCTATTTAATTAGCTAATTAATAAACATTCATGTCAGATCCCGTGCGGAGCACGGGCATCACCCTAGTGACTCTTAAAAAGAAGGTAACGTACTTTCGCGTCATCCACCATTTGATTTTTATATGTAATGATTAGTATTTGCTATAATAGCTAATAATATTCATAGTCCTTATTAAAAGGTATGTGAATGAATACTATATTAATAATATTCATAGTCCTTAAAAGATATGTGAATGAATATTATATTAAGATGATTAGTAATACTCTCTCCGTCTCAGATTAAGGGTTCATCTTTTCCTTTTGGTCTGTCCCAGATCAAGAGTTCATTTTCATAAATGGCAAGTTTTTGAATATATTTATACCCTTATCAACTCCATATATTTACAAAAAAACCATTCATTATACCCTTATACATTCTCTCTCATATTCCCTACCACACATTTAACTACTATTCCTCCCACTCATTCTCTCTCCTATTAAATATTTTTAATTTTTACATTCTCTCTCCTATTCCCTACCACATATTTAACTTTTACATTCTCTCTCCTATTCCCTACCACACATTTAACTACTATTCCATATCCCACATTTAACTTTAATTCATTTTTTAAAAAATTTCTTAAGAAGCGTGAAATTCACCTCATATACCCATGGTCTGGGACGGAGGGAGTAGTTAATTTAAAAAAGTCTAATAGTTCTAAGAGTCGGTCTGGGGAGAAACGCGTTTCTCCGTCGCGTCTGGAGAAACGGGGCAAGGTTTGTCGCGCGACATACTTAGCCAGTTTCTGGATATCACTTTCATCAGCTTCTGGATATCCAGAACATTGAATATGGATATCCAGAAGCTTTGGAAAGGATATCCGTAAATCAAATATTTTTCGATATCCTTTCCAAAGCTACGGATATCCAGAACATTGAATATGGATATCCAGAAGCTTTGGAAAGGATAGCCAGAAAAAATATTTGATTTCTGGATATCCTTTCCAAAGCTTCTGGATATCCATATTCAATGTTCTGGATATCCAGAAGCCTTGGAAAGGATATTCAGTTGTTGTGGCTAATTATGTCGCGCGACAAACGTTGCCCCGTTTCTTCATTAGCAACGGAGAAACGCGTTTCTCCCCAAATTTTGTGTAGTTCTAATATATTAATACTATGTAAAGGTCATTAGTTAAAAGTAATATATATTAATTTTAAGTATTTACCAAGAAGAAATATGATGATTTTCATTTGATCATCATCACATATGAAAAGAAGAAGTATATAATCTAGATATAAATCATATATAAATTAGAGGTTGACACTAGGTAAGTCTCACAATTAAATTCGACATTAACTACATATCATGAAAACTTGAACGGAAGATTGTTCATACCTTCATCGTTTAGTATACTTCAACCGTTAAGAACATGAAGAATCATTGCATTAGTTTCACATTATATTCATTAGTAACATGCATATGAAAATTCAAAAGACACATCATCGTAATTTAATCTTGCTATCTATTACTAAACATATACTCCCTCTGTCCCACTACAAACCGCACACTTTCTATTTTGGGCGTCCCATTACAAACCGCACACTTTCTAAAATGGCAAAGAATCTTTACTATTTCCTCCACTCATTCTCTCTCCTACATTATTTTAATACTCACAACACCATTATAATTTACTATTCCCTCCACTCATTCTCTCTCCTATTTTACTTTTACACTCACAACATTTATCATTATTTTTTTCTTAATCCCCGCGCAAACAGTAACAGTGCAGTTACTAGCGGGACGGAGGGAGTAGAAGAATATAATTTTATTTTGTTATAATCAACGGGAATATGAAACAAGTTGAAGTTTAAAGGTTGTAATACTAACTAATACAATAATTAAAAAAACTTTTAGATTATTCATAAAAGATCAATAGTTGAAGAGTCATCCATTTTCTTCATTCAAGTATATAAACACTAATTTCTTTTTGACAAATGTTTGTATCCATTTTCTTCATTCAAGTATATAAACACTAATTTTTTTTTTGACAAATGTTTGTTTTTTACTCTCCATCACTTTTATAGAGACGGATTCATGAAGAATGAAAATATGTCAAGGTTCTAGGGAATGCTATTGTAAAATGCTATTGTAAGTATTCACAAAATCCTTTTCTTTTTTTTTTTTTTCAAATTTGTGAGTGACTTCTTTATAATTTCTTTTGACTTATTTTGATTAGAATTTATTTTTTATATTTATGTTTGTGTTTATCACTTTGATTTTGATTTTGATTTTGATTTTGATTTTGATTTTGATTTTGATTTTGATTTTGACTTTGATTTTGATTTTGATTTTGATTTTGATTTTGATTTTGATTTTGATTTTGATTTTGATTTTGATTTTGATTTTGATTTTGATTTTAACTTTTATTTTATAAATTTTTGCCTTTATTTTGATTTTATTTCTTGTTTTTTTCTATTTCTTTTATGTTTGTGAATGTTTCTTGAGTTGGTCTTATAAAAAACTAGTTTTTTTTAAGATAAGGAAAAACGTGTTTTCAAAACAAACGGTGGCATTTTTGTAATTACACAAATTCGTGTCATCCCAAGCTCCGATCATCTTCTCTGGCCATCCCAAGCTCCGATCGTTCTCCGGCGTTCACTCAGTTGAGTATTTAGTAACCTACAATTCGTGCCCTAGTTCCGCCATTAATGTCCATTGTCAACTACCTTCGTTACATAATTGATTGGTACTTTATTGATTGGTACATAATTAATTGGAGATAACTGTGTGATTTGATTCCATAGCTCTTCGTTTTTTCGTTGGATAAACAGAATGTCCTTCAATGGTGTGGAAAAATGGTTTAATTTGCTGAAGTTTGGGTCAATTCAACGAAGCAGTGCATGTGTAACAAAGTGCCAGTGTCAGTGTAAAAAAGTGCCAATGTTAGTGTAATAAAGTGCCAGTGTTAGTGTATCAAAGTGCCGGTGTTAGTGTAAAACAAGTGCCGGTGTTAGTTTAACAAAGTGCCGGTGTTAGTGTAACAAAGTGCCAGTGTTAGTGTAACCAAGTGCCAAATGTTAGTTTATAAAGTCACTTAATATACATGCACTAGCACTTTTTACACCGGCATTCAAAAATACATGGACCGGCATTTGAAAACACATTTACCGGCACTCAAAAATGCATATACCGGCACTCAAAAACACCGATAATTATTTTTGCCGATATTCAAAAAAACATGAACTCGGCATTCAAAAACATGGATCTGACATTCAAAATTACATGAACTGGCATTCAAAAATACATTGACACTCGCCATTACACACTTACCGGCACTCTATTATACACTAACGGGCACTCAATTATACACCAACGGCACTTGATTATACACTAACGGGCACTTGATTATACACTAACGGGCACTCAATTATACACCAACGGCACTTGATTATACACTAACGGGCACTCTATTATACACCAACGGGCACTTGATTAATCACCAACTGGCACTTGATTAATCGTTATAAAACAACAGGTGCTTCAGTCATATCCAAATTCTCACCATTTTCCCCATTCGAAAATCCCCAATCAAACTTCTGCAATAAATTCGCAAGCGCCGACCCAATCGTCACCGCTGCAAACGCAATCCCAGGACACCCCCTCCGTCCCGATCCGAACGGTATCAATTCAAAATCAAATCCTTTGTAATGGTAATGGAGTGTGTAAACGGAAGGTTTCTTTGATTACGGCTCTCAAATAGTTCATCTTCTCCAAGTCATCGTCGGTTATGTGTTGTCTGCCGCCGGTTGGTTTCTGGGATCAGAGAGGGGATTGGTGTTGCCGGAGAAGGAGAAGACGGTGAGGGCGATTGCAATTGGGGTTGCCGGAGACGAAGAAGACGCGATCTTTCCCTTTGCGTATAGAGAGAGAGAGAGGAGAGAGAGAGAGGTTACGTAACTGTGTGTTGTTATTAGGAAGACGGTAAAACACGTTTTTTGTTAAGTTAACAAAAAACGCGTTTTTTATAAGTTTTTGGCATGTTTCTTTCACTTTTTAATTATTAGAATTTTAATTTTCACTTTTTATTTGCATTTTATTTTTTCGTATGCTTTTATATTGATATTGATTTTCTTTTATGCATTAGATTTTTTTTCTTTCTTAATTATTAAAGTTTTTTTTTTCATTTTGCTTTTGCTATTTTTGTAAGACAATTTACAACTTGGCTTTAAATAAGAACTTATTTTGGATTATTTTTTCATTTTTTTCTTTCGATTATGATTTGATTTCTTTTACTTATTTGTAAAGTTGATTTTAGTTTTTTTTTTTTCATACTTGCTTTACTTTCGTTTTTTAATATTATCTTCTTTTTTTCAGTTTGTGATAAAAAATATTTCTTTTATTTCGATTAAAGTTTGATTTTTGTTATATTTATTTATATTTGGTTTTGATATTGATTTTCATTGATGAATTTTTCAAAATAGATTTTTTATTTTTTAATATATTTTGATTGTGTTCGTGAATGCTTCCTTTTTATTATTTTTTATTAAGATTTGATTTCCATATTTCATTCAATTGTTTCATCTTTCTTTTGTTTTTTGTTTTTTTTCTTTCTATTTTGATATTTATTCTACTTTGACTTTGTATTATTTTTTAACAATATTCAAATTTATTACTTATATGCTTCTACTCTTTATTTTTATTATATTTTTGAACTCTTATTTTTTATTGTTTTTTCTTTATTAATATTTGACTTTCATATTTCTGTTTTGATATTGAATTCATTTTTAGTTATTATTTTATTTAGTAAGTTTTTGAATATTTTTATTTGTTGTTGCATTTTCTTTCTTCTATTTTATTCATGCTTACGAATGAATTATGTCAAATTGCTAAGATTACAAAAATTAACTACTATGATATTTGTTAATCTTACTTTTATCTTTTATATTGATTTATATATTTATTTTTTCATATTGTACAAACATTAATGATCTAGAAGTCTTGAGGAAATAATGAGAAAACAAACCACAAAAATATTAATAGATTATGGAGAAAAATATTGTGCCATAACTCTAACTCTAAATACCTCTTTCAAGACTCCATCTATCCCATCATCACATGACATAACAAATTAATTTCATGGTTAGCCTTTTACAAGTTTGTGACCTCACTCATATTTTTTCCCATCACCATAATATTTATAATTCATCCTCATAATATTTTATATTATTAAATAATTTCAAACTGAAGTACATATTTTTTAATGGACAAACTTACTTATGATTATCAAAAACATCAAAGGTAACGTATTATATCCTTGTCTATCAAATAATGAAACATATTCATTAGTGTCTAAAAAATGAAACATACTTTTTTTAGTTATATCAAATAATGCAACTTTCAAAATTTAAAATGGATGGCATTACCAAAACTTAACGACAAATGGATGGCGTTACCAAAACTTAACGACGTGCTGACATGGACTATTTTTTTTACATATCAGCTTCCACGTAATCTATTTTTAATCTCGTGAATTGCACGTGTGAATGGTAGAGGAAAAACAAAACGACGTGCATGAAAACTAAAAATACCAACAACAGCAGCAGTGCCGGTTCTTCTTCTTCACAATCAATTGAAGCACCGGTAGGTTCTTCTTCTTCTTCACAATCAATTGAAGCACCAGTGGGTTCTTCTTCTTTACAATCATTCACAATCAATTGAAGCACCGGTGGGTTCTTCTTCTTCATAATCAATTGACCGGCAAAATCAAAATCATATTGAAGCAGGTTTGTTCAATACATTTAGGGTTCGGTTCGAGTTTTTGTTTTTGAATTTTCGGTTTCCCTGAATTAGGGTTTATGTGTAGAAATTTGGGGTTTTATTTATTTTTACTTGGCCAATACATTTACTGTTTTATTTATTTTTACTTGACCTTTTTTTTAAAAAAAAAAACTTGGTTTTGTGTGTTATTTGTTATATGTGTATGTGCATATCTAAATTGTAACGCCTGTTTTGCCTTTTACTTTTACAGGATGTTCTGTTTAGATTTAGAAATACATCATGGTGGTGTCATGTAATCTAGTCCTATCATGCATTATGAAGGTGGTGATGTGTCATATTATCACCATATAAACACTGAAACTTTCATGAGTTTGACATTATAGTTAAGAGTACAAGTGATAAACCAGTGAGTAAGTACCATTACAGAGTACCTGGGCAAACCTTAAGTAATGGACTTAGATTGTGTTGGCCTAATGCATTGACTGATTTAATTGAGCAGTCTAAAGCCCATAAAAGTTCTATAGAGATATATGTAGAACATGATGAGGAAAATGAAGCATTTATAAATGAGTTGAATGGGGAAAAATCGCAACGTAATGAAGATGCTAATTTGACAGATAAAGGCCAATGTGAAAGTGAAGATGATAATGCTAGTTTAGACCATGTAAGTGAAGATGAGAATGAGGAGGTATTGTTTTTTAGGCAAAAAAAATGGAAGAAAAAAAGAAAAAGAATAAAAGTCAAATTGACAAGGTTGCAGAAGATATTGAAGTTGAAAAGCAATTTGCAGAAGAAGGTAAAGTTGAGAAAGAGTTTGAAGAAAAGGGTGGAAATGTTCTTGAAAAAGAGAATGAACAAGGGGTTAGAAAATATCCTGATTTTGTTTTTTTACAAGAGATTAGGCGGTGTTCTACCACAACTAAGCTTGATGGATATAATAGTGATTACACAGAGTCTGATAAAGGGTATAACACACCAATTTATGATAGTGAAGATGTGGAAGGTGTCAATAAAAGTAAGAAGATCAAGTGGCCAGTTTTTGACCCTAGTATTGAGTGGGACAAACAAGAGCCTATAAAGGGTATGCTATTTGCTGATAGTAATGAGTTGAGCACTGCATAACCAATTACGCAGTTGCTAATGGGAGAGAGATCAGGTTTGTCAAATCTTCAAAATATGTTGTTCTTACACGATGCAAGGAAGGATGTAAACTGGAGGCTCTATGCTACTTATCAACAAATGGACAATACAATGCAAATTAAGTCTTATAACCATATCCATAATAAGAAAGCATGTGTGCTCAATTTTAAGGTGAAGATAGTTACCTCTAGATGGTTGGCAAGAAGAAGAAAGCTGAAAAGGAATGCAATAATCCTAGTGAGATTGTTAAAAAGGGAAGGCAAATGAGGTGCACCAATTGCAATCAATGGAGACACAATAAAAGAAAGTGCAGTAATGAGAGGGTGGAGGGTGATGCAGTTAGAAAAGAGAAGAAAGTCAAATAGTAAGAAGGAGAAGCCAGCAAAGGTGGATGTGAATCAACAAAATGCTGAAAATGGTAAGAAATAATTAAGTTAGATTTGTATTTTAAATTTGCCATAAGTTACTCTGATAATGCTTTTCATAATATCTAGTCAATGTTGAAAATGGTGATCCTTTTGAGATGGAGGTTGATCAAGAGAATGCTCAAACGTGTAAGAAATAATTTACTTAAATTTAGACTTTACTGGTTTTTTTTTTTAATTTGCTATGATATTTCACTCATATTATGCAGTCTATGTCGATAATGGTGATCCATTTGATATGGAGGTTGATCAAGAGAATATTGAAACTGGTAAGAAATATTATACTTAGATTAAGACTTTATTCTTTATTATTAATTTACTCTAAACATTTACTCATATTATTATGCAGTCTATGTTGAAAATGGCGATCTATTTGAGACGGAGATACAACTAACTCTAATGGCATATCTTGATAATGACAATGAAGAAAGTTCCAGCACCAAGTATAAGAAATTACCTGTGAAAAGAGGATATAGTTCAACTGCATGATATTCAGAATGTTACTCAACCAAACTTCATCTGTTGTGGCATATTGAGTAGATTCAAGAGCATGTCACTAGTTGATGTTAATATTTACTATTTTTTTGCTTTGGTACATGCCAACTGTTGTGGATTATTGAGTAGTTTACCTAAACGTTTTTCCATTTTGGGTTCTATTTTATTGGTAATACTTGTTAACTTGGAACAAGTTATATGGATACTTTCGAATATACTGTTTTGTTAACTTACCATGTTCAATGTTCAATGTTCAATGTTCAATGTTCAATGTTCAATATTCAATGTTTAGTTTTGTTCAATTCTTAGCTATTTCCAGCAGGTGAAGCTAGTTCAATTTTCATGGGTCTTTTATGCTGGCTACTGCAAAACATTTCACTCTGTGGAAGTGGAGAACATTGTGAACTAGTTGAATTTCTGTGGTCCAAGTTACAAAATTCAGTTGTTTGATTCTCTGTTGCCCTTTGTTGGTTGATACGCTTTGATGCAAGTAGTATTAAGAAGACTGGTCCCAAGAATAACTAGTAAAACATGCTTCTGTATAAAATGTAAATTACACCAGTCTGGCTTGCTTCTGTATAAAAATCCACCAGGGACATCTTAATTATGGACAAATATTAAATATTAACGATCCAAACTGTTTGATAACTAGTAAAACATGCTTCTGTATTGAAGCCTAAAGAAACAAGAATCTTCATTTGTTGCTGTTGTTGTCTGATTCTCGATTTCGATTCTTCTCAAGAAATCTTCAAGCTCCATTTTAAAATTGACTGAAGTTGTTGCTTCCTCTGTTGCAATAAACCCAATCTCAATCTTTCATTCTGGAGTAAAATTTCAAGAAATCATGAGAAAAATAATAAAAAATGACAAAATTGATTTTGATTTTGGTTTGAGATTGCTAAATTGGTTATATACCTGTAAACTGGTGAAAGTATCATTATCTTGCTTCTATTTTTCCATCTGGGCAGCCATGGATTGATTTTGATTTTGGTTTGAGATTGCTAAATTGGTTATAAAAACAACTTTTGATTCCAACAAATCAAATCCCGTTCAGGCATTCTATCAAACACCTTATACGCCTCATCAATCAACCTGCATTTCTCATACATATTCAAAACACCAGTCATTGCAAACAAATTAGACGCATCCCCATTCAAAATCAATTGCGCATGAATCTCCCTACCTCTCCTTAAATCAGAATTATCCCCACAAACTTTCAACAAATACGTAAAATTATAAACGACCGGCTGTACATGGTCGATTTTCATCCTACAAAAGAACGATATAGCATCATGAATAGACGAACGCTGAGCATAGTGAGGTGGCCACCTGAACAATATTGAGGCTGGCACCTGGAAGGCAGTGTTTCCGATCCATGTTGAACAATGGTGAGGCTGTCGCCTAGATGGTGTTGAGGCTGGCGCCTGGAAGGCAGTGCTCCAGACCATTCTTTACCCAAGTGAGGCTGCCGCCTGGATGGTGGTGAGGCTGCCGCCTGGGCCTCTACATCATATCGTCAATATTAGTTAACTCAATTTGCCAACTCAGATGCCATATCATAATTCCGTTTGTTATTTTAACCCCGTTAATTATAAAATCAAAATGTTGCATTATTTGAAAGTAACTCAGAAAGTACGTTGTCTTTTTTAGATATTAAGTAGTACATAGCATTATTTGATATAGTTTACTAAAGTACATGGCATATATTGGTTGTTTGCCCTTCCTTTTTTTTTCCCATGTTATTCAACACGCAATATTACTAAATACGCCGCATACTTATTTTGCCAAAAAATATAAATTCTTAATACCAAACACACCATCAATATTCTTATTTTACCTTTTAAAACATCTATACAAACGGTCACCTATATTAAGAAAATACACCCACGCACCTTCATACACCCCACACATGCACCCACATATTCAACGCTTAAGACAAGAAAAGAACGACAAAAGAATGCAGAAAGAGAGATAAAGAACACACAGAGAAAGAAAGAAGGTGGTGGTCCTTCCTCTAACCATGTAAATTTCTGTAAATATATTTTCAAAAAAATAATAATCAATTATCTTAAATGTGTACTGTTTGGACAAAGATAAGGAATAATTTCAAAATATTCGGTCACAATTAGTTGAAAATTGTCAAAATGTTTGGCTACCATTGCTTGAACAATTTTGAAATGTTTGACCACTATTGTTTGAATAACCTTTAAATGTTCGATCGTTATTGGCTTGACAATTTGAATATGTTTGGTCGATAGTCACCAATCAATGCAAAAAATGATTGGTCACTATCAAACGATCCGTAGTTACGAGAATTTGTTAAAAAAGTTCAAAAAAAAAAAAAACAATGCAAAAACGCTTAGAATGTCAAAATACTTACACTTACGCCTAGATAAGGTGCTTTTCATCCATGCTTAATTTTTCAACACAATATAGTAAACTTGAAAAGAGAATTTTGCAATTTTTTTGTAAGATTGATGGGAGAGAGAGAGAGAGAGAGAGAGAGAGAGAGAGAGAGAGAGAGAGAGAGTTGTTTTTAAAAGAAAAAAAACTGTTAATGGAGGTAAGAGGGAAGGTAAGAAAGGTAAGTTTGTAAGGTTTAAATGAGGTGAAAATTTAATAGGGGAATGTAAAATTTTATAGGTAGATGAAATAGAGATTTAATGTTGCGGGTGAATATAGTAGATATGTAAGTAATATTAAAGAAATCTAATTGTAGGTGCACAACGTTGTATTGAAGGGTAATATAGTCATTCAATTTATGGCATTTTTGTAACAATTGCATTGCAGGGTATTCAGTAATCATGTGAGGGTGAATAAATTCTCGTTTTTCCTCTCCTCTTTCTTTTTAAACAATACAATGAACATAAAAATAAATTATAATATTATGATCTTAAATACCAGTGTACAATTTCTCGGGGTTGGAGCCAAAACTGAGAAGAGGAAACATGGGGTTTAAAGGCCATTTGGGCGCATGAGGTGAATTCATGGATGGCAAAGAATTTAACATTATTTGCGCAAAGGGAAGAAAGATTCTGAAGGTCATACACTTGCTTGATTCGAGTGCATAGGTGCGCTAGTGGACATGTGGCCATCTTATGAGGGTGTATGAGGCCGGAGAACGGTATGACACGCTGAATCGTTTAGGGTTTCTACCTAGAGTTTTGTTGTATCCTATATAAACTAAGTGACGAGCTGTAAACACAATGAAATACCACATAGAGAGAATTGGAATATTAAGTATATTTTTGGTTTGACAACGCTCAAGACGTAGTTTATTTGTTCAATGAAATGGGTTAATAATTCTTTGTGTTTATTTGTGTGATTTTTCGTATTATTCTTTGCTCTAATGAGGACTATTCTTTTCATTAATTGCATAGATACCACTAAGTTCCTAACAACTCATATTAAAAGCTTTGGTTAACAATGTGAAGTTCAAAGAGTTGATCTTTGGGTTGCGTTTGAGAATTTTGTAATCAGTTAAGAGGGGGAATACAAACATAGTGAGATTCAACATGGTTGAAACTTCACATTCTGGAAAACAAGGACCACAATTTACCTTTATGGACAGGATATCAAATATAATGAGAAACCCGCATATAGATGAAGGATGAAGAATGAGATACATTACATCGCAAGACGATAGGTGTGATTAGGCTCATGTTAATCGACGAGATTGCACACGGTACTTGGGATGAAAAGACAAATGTGGAGGAGATGCTACAAATGTTGTCTGGCATGTATTATAAATATATTACAAGCCACTGACGATCAATAAGGTTCACATGATAAGGCGGTTGTTGAATCTGAAGATGTCAGAGATGGCACACCAGCAGCGAGTCACATCGATAATTTAAAGGTATGGTAGACCAGTTGAAGACTGATGGTATTACCTTTACCGACAAAGTGCATGACTCAGCATTATAGTCTTCGTTGCCCAATAGTTGGTTGTAGCAATGGTGAATTTTCGTGATTCAATGAGTCGACACTTATTATTTATTGGTAGGAAAATAATAAGAAAAAACTTTTTAATATTTAAGAGATTCAAGGGTTTGGGGGTTAATTTATGAAATTTGAAGGTGAAGTAGCACCAATTTCACCCAATTTTAGGATTGGTCTTGCTAATTATGTGTTATCAATCAAATCAATTAAATCAAGATAAATAAGAACAAGTAAAATCTATTTAATTTATTAATTAGGGTTGTAATGTCAGAGATTGTATGCTTCGAGGTCACCTTCATGGATTGAAGGGACTCTAGACTAATCATTTTGATGGGATTACAATACTCTAAAAGGAATTAGAGGGATTGAGAAGAAGAAGTAAAGAGTGTAGGGAGTTTACCTTATGATTTCTTGAGTAATCCAATAGGTAGCCTTGACAAAGACTTGAGATCTTCATAGGAAGATTTACATGAACGAATTTAAAGAGAGATTTAGGATTGTTTTGTGTCTTCTGTGTAGGAGAGAATCCAATAAAACGTGTGCAGGAGAAGGTGTGATTGAAGGTACATGAACAAGGAGGAGGAACCTTGTATTTATAGGTAAGAATTACTTGTCTACCAAGATTAGGAAACACAAGTATGGTAGGAAACCTTGAGGGAGGTTCTAGGAAGGCCTAGATTAGGGTAAATCCCGGATTATGAGAGGAGAGATCAAGAAATAGATCAAAACCAATAAAGAAAGTGAATCTGCTCATTCTACAGAGGTTGTCTTGTGCGAGACATGTAGTCTCGTATGAGACAACTAGTCAGATTGACTATTTTGTCCTTTACAGTTATTCTGATAGTCAGTAAAGTCCAAAAGTCAAAACCTAACGAAACATGATGAAACCAATGAGTTTTCTTCAAACACAAAGGCGAGATAAAGAATAGTATAATCATGAATATTGAGTTTAAATGGGGGTGTCTACAGAGCCACTCGGCAACAAGACTTATGAAAGAAGTAGTTTTGTCGATAGAAAAACATCCATTCAGAACTTTGGGATGGTCGTGCCGCACAGCTGCCTATGTATCTTTATTGAATAATCAGACAAAAAATAGTTTGACTCCAAAAGACTCAAAAATGTTATTTTAGGTATTTTAAAAATCTTTTGATAATCAATTTTTGCAAGTAAAGGTTAATCCATACTGAGAAATCAACGCTCTAATGGCCGGAAGCAATGATGACAGCGAAGAGTATCGATTTTCTTTTAAGATGAAATAAAAGTTTTAAAAATTCAAGGTGATTTTTCTTAGTTTGGGCCCCTCAAGCTCGGGATACGTGTTAGGATCCGGGTTGGGGTGCTCACAGTTGGTATCAGAGATTAGTTTAGAGGTCAAGGGTAGATGTCTAGACTAAGAGGGAGTGTGTGGTAATTGACGTCGAGTGTTTGATGCAGGAGTTTGTTCTAATGGCCGGAAGAAATGATGACAGCGAAGAGTTCCAGATAATGAAGGAAAATGGATTGTTGAACGAGTATGTTAAGATTTTGGGAAATTATGAGAGATAAATGAATTTGATGATTTTTGTACATGATTAATTGGGTTTTGAAAGGTTGAAATAGAGTGTTGGAAGTAGTAGAGAAAAGGGTGATAAAATGGTTGTGTTTAATTGGGAAGGTGGTGTACTATGGTTATATGGCTTAGAGCAAGTATGTGGTATTGTTCGGGTACCTTATAATGAAGTTGGCTAAGTTTGTAAAGTTGTTGTTGTGATAGTTGGAATGAAAATGATATGATTCTTAATTATCTATGTTATATGGCTTAGAGGAAGTATGTGGGATTAATTGGGACTTCATAATGAAAATGGACTACGTAGAGTATAGTAGTTGTTGAATTTGGGTATATATGGTATATAATAATGTTAAGGGTATAAATGATATTGAGCATATGAACTTGATTGTTGACAAAAAGTTTTAGAAACCATCTTGAACTTGGTGGATCATGTTTCTTTGACTTGGGGTAATTTCACCCAGCAGTTCGAGGATTATTTCATTTCAATGGTTACAAGGGAACATGACGGTGAATCAGTATTTAGTCTGGTTTGAGGAATTGGCTCGGTGTTGCCCTCATTTGGTATCACATGAAGCGAGAAGAGTTCATAAGTTCGTAAAGTTTGAGGATTGAGTTTAGGAAGAAATTATTGATTGATAACTTCACCAATTATCAGACCGCCATAGATAGAGCATATAAGGTCGAGAATGACATTGAGGAAAATCGTGGAAGATCCGAAAGTGGGATTAGAAATAAACCAAAGTATCTAGGACAAGGATCCAAAATCACCAGGGGAAAACCAAGGACTTCAACTTCAGGGAGTTTGCGAAGGGAGCTTGTTGTAGCTTCTTCGTCTAGGCCAATATCCAAACAGTATGGGATGATTTGTAAATTTTGCAAGAGGGTTGGGCATATCGAAGATCAGTGTTGAAGTAAGCAAGACAGGTGTGTTAAGAGTAGAGAGATGGGGCACTTTAGGAGGAATTGCCCAAGGTTGCAGCGGGGTCGAGCTTCAATGCAGCGGTCAGCTGGGTGGACAACAAAGAGGTGGTACCTAAGGAGATAATGAAGGGAAACCAAAAAGGGAAGGTCTAAGGTCGGGTATGTGTTTCGGGTCTAGAAGAGATAGATCCCTCAGAGACCACTAGAGGTATATTATCTGTCTCAGAAGTAAGAGGTCATATTCTTACAGATCCTGTTTCATATCATTTATGTTTGGCATGGTATTTTGCTTCTATGTGGCATACATTGCTTGAGATTGTTTTATGTGATAGAGATTTCTGCTCTTATGAGAGAGAACCTCGAATCTCTCTTGATTTACCACGATGGTGATGTGGTTATGGCTGAGCATGTATTGCCAGTTGATTCGGTATGATTACCAATTTATGATTTTGAGATATACTTGACCTGGATGGGTAAGTAGTTGTGTGCATTGGTAGACTATCAAAGGAAGTGAGTCTTCTTTTCTCTGCCTAATTTGCTTATATAGGTATTTGATACAGATAAACCTTAGGTGGTAATTTTGTTATATATGCGTTAAAGCCAGAAAATTTGATTAAAAAGTGTAAAGGGTATTTGGTATGTGTTAGACTTGCATAAGAAGTCTTTCCAAAAATTTTATGTGCTAGTTGTGAGTAGATGGTAATTGTGTTTCCATTGAAGTATCTCATGTGTTGATTCTGAGTATGATAAGCAGAATTTTTAATCCTTATCTTGATGGCTTTATGGTAATTATGATTGATGACCTCTTTGTTTATTTAAAGTTACGAGAGGATCATGAAGATCATTTGTGAGTTGTGTTATTTACCTTTAGTGGGAATTCATCGTTTGAGAAGTTTAGCAAATGTGAGTTGACTCGAGAAGATTTCAAATTTTGGGTTCTATAGTCTTAAGCTCGGATGTTACCATGGTTCTTACGAGGATTCAGTCCGTAGTCTTTGGATTGGCAAGAGCTACCTAAGGATTAACAAGGGATTCTTGAGAATTGTAAAATCGTCGATTTAGTTAACTCGGAAGGATATATCAATGGTGTAGAATGTAATAAGGGTAAACCATATGGATAAGAGATGGAGAATATATTGACTATAGACCTAATCCTCACCTTACCTAGTGGATGCGAGGACTTTGTGAATTTTAAGTGCGTATTAAAGGAGGATTAGGTTGTGATATTATGAGAATTGGGAAAGTAATAGCGTATGCTTCGAGGAAGTTGACTTAGATAAAGTGGAATCTTCTTATCCTCTACTCGAGAGTGGCTGCAATTGTGTTGCGTTATTTAAGTAGGAACCTTATCTTTTTGAAGCTCCATTTGAAATTGTTGCCGATCCTAAGGGTTTGAAGAATTTAGTTACTCAAAAGGAAGTGATCAATAGGCCAAAGTGATGGTTGGAACTCTTAAAAGACTTTAAATGCGTTATTTTATAACATCCGAAAAAGTTATTTTGGTGGATTTCCTTTCAACTTGAAAAGTTTAATTAATCTTAGCGAGTTTGCGTATAATAGTAGTTTTTAGTTTAGCATTGAAATGGGTACTGTATGAAGCTTAGTATGGAAAAATCATTTGCATGATCCCTCGTTTGTATGGAGTCCTTCAACTAATGATGATTAAGCGGATTTGACTTATGTGGGAGAACCATTGAGAGTTATTAGCATCGCAAGTCCGGAATCAAAATTCTAGAGTATTCGGGTTGTGAGATGTATAGAAGAATCATGCCATTGAGGAAACTATTTGAAAGTTGTAATTTGAAATGTGTGAGAGGTAACCTTTGCTATTTGATCCTTAAGGTAAGTCTTTTTCAAATTCGGGACGAATTTTCTTTAAGGGGGAGTGAGTGTAACGACCCTAACCCTAGGCACTAATTTTAGTATCATATTATATGCTTTTAATACTAATATTAACTTTATGTGTTCATTTTATGTCTTTAATTTCTTATGTTAAGATGAGATGGTTGTGGGATAATTCTAAAGCCTTAGGATAAAATGGGAATAAGATAAAATATCTTGGGGAAAGTATAATATTGAAAATAAATAAATTGTTATAAGTAGTGGAGGTGGGTAGTGTGAATAATTGAAGTTGTGGTATAGTTGCATTCTCTTAAACTTTGGGGGCTTGAGGGCACATCTTTGGAAGATTGAAATTAATGAAGGGAGGGGGGGGGCATATCTTTTCCTTATTTCCCTCACCACCTCCTTCACTTTGTCAAAACCTCCCCATACTTCCTCCATCATCATTCTTCATTTTCTTCCATCATCCTCCTTCACCTCCTCAATCAATATTCTCCATGGAAGCTCCTACTTAAAGCTTCTCTTCCAAAATCCTTAGAAAATCCAATCCTTCTCCATTTCTCAATTCGATTGTACTTTCATGTTCGGGGCAACTAGGGGAGCACATCAAGCTAAGAAAATCCTTGTTCCATCTCTTACTGCTAAGGTAAGTTATTATGACTTCCTTCTAATAATTGCCATTTTATGTGTTAATGAATACTTTGTTGAAAGAAAAGGATTTTTGGAAATTTTAAATAATGTTATTTGAGTAAAATGGATTATTTAAGGTTGAATTGATTTTTAGTGATGAGGTGGTGGTCTAAGTTGAAGGAATGAGGGTATAATGAGTGTAAGATGTTAATGACCTTAATTGAGTTAGTGTATATGATTATATCCATCTTACTTTGATTTGGGAGATGTTGTGAGTATACCTCAATTGGGTTGAAAGAAGTAGAAAAAGGATTTGATATGCTTTTAATGGTGTGGGTTATTAGGACTTTTCTTTAAACTTGATTATAAAATGTTAAATGTTGATATTAATTGTTATAATGTATGTTTGGTATATTGGAGTACTTTCTTGGAGTGGAAAGTTGATTAATGACCTAAATGTGGTGTTGTTGTTCATAGGAGTTGATAAAGAGTAAGATGTTATGGTTAAAGTAGAGACAAGAATGTTAAACATGAAATGTGATGGTGAAATGAGTAGGAAATCAAAGTGTGAGTAGCCTAGGTTGATGTTACTTTGGGTTTAAATGGGTTATAATGATATTAGGAAGGTTGGTAAATATTCCTATGTTCACAATTTAGAGGAAGCTTGGGTTGGATTTTTGGTTTTCTTGACTTATTGAGTTAAAGATGTTGCTGATACCTGAATCTGGCCGTGGCACGAGTCGTGCCCCTTGGCACGAGTCGTGCCCATGGCCAACTCGTGGAGACGACTCGTGGAAGTGAGGTTAATTCGTTCTGATCAACTTGGGCTGAAATGGCACGAGTCATGCCCTAAGGCACGAGTCGTGCCCTGTGGAAATAACGAGTCGTGCCTTGCAAGGGACGCATGAATCTGAGAAAGGTCAAAGGGGCACGAGTCGTACCCTGGCCTGGTGACTTTGAACCAACTTTAGAGCTGTTTAAACCTATCCAAACTAGAACCAAAATGAATCCTCTTTAACCTAGATTAAAGTAGAATACTTTGGCTACACAATGACCTCTTAATTGATAAAAATGGAATTATGGAAGTACTTGAAATATTGCTTGGAAAACGCTTGGTCGCCTTGTTTGGTAACTTAACCATTGTGACTCAAACTTGGTAAATTGAACTTGGGTCTTTATAGAGGCCATGTATTGTTGTATATTAACTATGTAGGGTTGGTTGATGATACCTTGTTACCTTACTTGGATTCATATTCATTGATGGTACTATGTATATTGTATTAAATGAATGTTGCACATTTTGGACTCATTGATGTATTTCGATATAAATGCTAGGGTTCCCTTCTTTGGAATTCCTAAATTGTTTGGGATTTGTTCAAGGATTTATAGCCGTTGTGCTAATATGTTGAATACTTGTTATAGTATTTCTATCTTTATGATATTTTATTGTTGTAGGATTCCCTACTTTGGAATTCCTAAACTGTACATGTTGAAACAAAGATTTATAGCCGTTGTGCTAATATGTTGAATACTTGTTATAGTATTGCTATCTTCATGATATGCTATTGTGGTATGTATCCCTACTTGGATCATACAATGTTTGGTTAAGCAAGTATGTTATTACTGTGCTTAGTTATGAAAATCCAGCTGGTATTTGTTTGTTGGGCAATGTGTTGGAATTATAATGGCACCGAGCCAAGTTCATTATAATTCATACATTGGTAACCCGAATTTGTCCCCCTTTTGTGGGATTAGTGGGCTAGCATCTCCTTTTGAGGTAGATGGTCTAGTTTCACTGGGGATATGACTGTGTGTCAGAATCCCTATGGTACTATTATTGTTTATGGTTCCGGAACCGCTTCATCAACTGTTGCTGCTGCTCGGATGTGTATATCCTTTTGGAGATAAAACCTTGGCTCAGTATCCTTCTAAGTGTTACTTTATCGTACTTATGTGTTGTGATATATTCATGATGAGCTGGTCGTTGTTTCCAACCGGTATGGGACGGTTGGCGGCAGGGAGCCTCTCTTATTATGTGGATATGTCTTTTGATGTGTTGCATCTTGTTTGGCATCTTGCTGCATTCATAATAGCTTATTGAGATTTATTCTCACCCCTTCCCCTTTTACTGTTTTAGATTGTGCTGAGACAGGTGACCTGAACCGGTGAGGCCGGGGATAAGAGTGTGGACTTTGGCTTTTGGGACTTGTCAGGTTATGAAAATAAGTAGGTTGTCTGGAGTCTTTATTAAGTAATACTCTTTTATAAAGTTGTATAGAAAACTCTTTGTAAAACAATGTTATTTGGGGGTTTTCGATGTAATTGATCAGATTATAGTTTATTGAAGTTGTTGTTGAAATTTCCTCCAAAGTGGAGACATTATCAGTTGGTTTTAATTTGGAAGTTGAGAATCGGTTTTCTTTTAAGATGAAATAAAAGTTTTAAAAATTCAAGGTGAGTTTTCTTAGTTTGGGCCCTTCAAGCTCGGGATACGTGTTAGGATCCGGGTTGGGGTGCTCACAGGGTGTTTCACGACTATTACTAACATCATTCTCTAAATCAAGCACAACAAAATCAACCGATACAATGAGCTTGTCCACTTGGATCAAGATATCCTCCACAATACCCAAAGGGCATTTTACCGGTAGATTCGCTAGTTGAAGGGGCAATGTGGTGGGTTTAAGCTCACCCAATCCTAACATCACATACACAAAATAGGGCATCAAATTAATGCTAGCACCTAAATCCAACATCACCTTCACCGATTTGGAATCCCCCCAAAGTGATATTGATATTAAAGCTATCGGGGTCTTTAAGTTTCGGTGGAAGGTGGGAGACATCACAACTTATTCACCTCTCCCATAGCTTTATTTTTGGGTATTAAATTCTTTGAAAAACTTGACATAAGATGGGATATTTTTAATGACATCCAAAATGGTAAATTTATGTTCTCTTTGGAAAACATGTCATATATTTAAAAATATTGTTTTTCCATCTTTTGCCACATTAATCTACCTGTAAAAGGTACGGGAGGTACATATGGTTTGGGAGGTGATGGTTTTTCTTTTTGTTTGTCTGCCATTTTATTTATACCATCCTTGCTCTCAATTTCAACATCTTTCACATTTGGTTTATGAGAAGAAGAAGAAGGGGTAGGAGCACATACCTCACGATTTATTACCGTGCCATTTCTCAATACGGTTATGCATTTCCATTCTCCCCTTGACTAGGGAATGTGCCCGGATTATAACTTTGGAGGGCATTGACAAGTTGACTTATTTGTGCATGAGTCTTCCCTTATTGGATTTGATCCAACCTTAACCTATTTATTTTTTCCTCCCTTGGTTGCTTTTGTTGACCTTGCGATTGTGAGGGAGTCGATTGAGGTGGAATGGGGTGGAGAGGTTGATTATTATTTCATGAAAAATTCGTATGATTTCTCCACCCTTGATTGTATGTGTTGTAGTATGGATAATTGTGAGGGGGCTTAGGTTGGTACCCATTCACTACTTGTTCCTGTTCCAAAAATCAAAAAATTGTACAATATATGGGCAAATGTTAGTAGCATGGGAGTTCAAATCACAGTTAGCACATGAATCTGTAGCGTTGATATTTTTATTGAATAACAGAGTCGCCACTTATTATTTATTTAGGAAAACAATAAGAAAAAACTTTTTGATTTAAAGAGATTTAAGGGTTCGGGGGTTAATTTATGAAATGGAAAGGTCGAGGAGCACCCATTCCACCCAATTTGGAGATCGGTCTTGCCAATCGAGTACTATCAATCTTTACAATATAATAATTAAAGAAGAACAAGCAAACCCTAATTAATTTCTTAATTAGGAATGTCGGATTGTATGCTTCGAGATCGCCTCCATTGATTGAAGGGACTCTAGGCTAATCCTTTTGATAGGATTACACTACTCTAAAAGCAATTAGAGGGATTAAGAAGAAGAAAGTTAAAGGAGTTTACCTTGTATTTAGGGAGTATTTGATTTAGAACGTGGTTCTAAGGTGTCTTCTCGGTCGAGAAATGATTTAGGCAGAGCTTTGCCTTGATGTTCGTCAATCAACGTGGTTGATGGACGAATTTAGGAGTTGTTTGTGAGTGATTTGCAGGATTCTTTCAAGGAGAGAAACCAACAAATGGTGTGTGTTGTGTGTTTTCGATTAGGAATCGGGGACCTCTGAAATACTGAAAGTCATCAAGTATTTATAGGGGTTTAAGAGGTAAAGGTGGAGAGGGAAACCACCCTAGGAAGGTTCCAGAACTCAAATGCTATTGGAAAACCGAATTGGATGAGATTTATCAAGAAAAGAGGTTGAAACGAAGAAGGAAAATGATTCTGCACATCCTGCAGAGGGGTTGTCTTGCACGAGACACGTATGTCCCGCGCGGGACAACTAGTCATTTGACCATTTTGTCCTCTTCAGTTATTCCGTTAGTCAGTTAGGTCCAAAACTAACTAGGTTAGTTAGAAACTTAACGAAACATGATGAAACTGATATGCTTTCATCAAAACATAAAAGCGAGACGAAGAGTAGTGTAATCATGAATTATTGGTTCAGAAATGGGTGTCTACAGAGCGCCTCGACGACAAGTCTTATGAAAGAAGTCGTGTCGTCGATAGAAAAGACATCATTCTGAACAATGGGATGGTCGTGCCGCACGGCTGCCTACGTATCTCTATCGGAGAATCAGACCAAAACGTAGTTCGACTCCAAAACACAAAAAAGGCTATTTTAGGTATTTTGAAAAGCATTTTGAAAATCGAGGAGGGATTTTTTTTTGAAAAGGTAAAATCATACTGAGGAATCAAAGACTTAACCCAATTCCGATGATACTTGTTTGTTGATGAAGTTGTTGAAGTGCGTCGCCCGATGTTACTAACGTAGCTGAGGTTGATGTTGTTGCCGAGGTCACGGACTTTATTATCGTTGCTGCCGTCACAGACTTTGTTGATGCTGAGGTCACAGACTTTGTTGTGGTTGCCGAGGTCACGGAATTTGAAGTTGATGCCGTCACAGACTTTGTTGATGTTGCCGAAGTTACGGACTTGAAGTTTACTACCATCACAGACTTTGTTGATGTCGCCGAGGTCATGGACTTCAAGTTTGCTGCCGTCACAAATTTTGCTGGTGTTGTCGAGGTCACGGACTTGAAGTTTGCTGCTGTCACAGACTTTGAAGTTGTCGGTTGAGGTGAAGGTTCTGTCGGCTCCTGTAATGCAAGGATATATGCATGCTGGTCTTGGATAGACCCAAAAGATTCTTATCTTTCGGCACCTGCTAGCACATAAAGATTCCAAATAGATTTTTTAGATTTTAGTTGTTTAACTGAACTTATGTGGTGGTGTCCACGTCTGTTCATATAAATGGCCGGTTGGTCATTTTGGTGGTGAGTTTATGTATGAGGATATGGTATATGGATATGTAGGGACATTTGTATGGATGTATATTTGAGATGGGTGAACTATATGAGTGAACTTGTGTTTGACAAGTTGGGACCAAATCAGGTTTATGCAGAATCTGTTGCTAGTCAGGGAGACTGTCTTGTACGAGAGTACCGTATTGTTTCTTCATTGTTATAGCATTTCGATGAGTAACCTTACGTGAACACATCTAGTCCTGTTGTGAATCTTCATTCTTAATTCTCCCTTGAATCGTGTCTCTAGGAGGCAAACGACTATAAATCTGTCGACTATCATAATGGCTCTATGTCCAAGGCTCTTTGTTGTCTCAAGCCCCAAGTTGCTTTTGCAAGAGGTAGATGACTTTGTGAACAGGCTTGTGAGTCTGATCTCTTGATTTGAAGATGATCGAATAAGACTCTCCTTGTTGATTTGATTTGAAGAGGATCGAATGATGTTCGATGAAGAAGGTTGAAGAGTAGTCTCCCTTTGTCTTTGATTTTTTTTAGTGACGCACCCTAGTTTTTGCCTAGACCACCCTTTCGGGTTTTCAATCTAGCGGGCATCTATTTTGCATCCTTTTTTTCTTTTGAAAGTAGTATATTAACTCGAAGAGAACTCAGCGGAGAAAATCTTATTGAGGAGAGAGAGATGAGATCTCAAGTTAGTTGAGGAGAGATGGACTTTATTCTTTGGAAGGTGATCCAAGCATTGACTCTTTGGAGAAGCGTATTCTCTAATGATGAGAGTGAGAAGCAAAGAGGAAAGCTCCTAATGCAGATTTGATTATTTTGAAGAGTTGAAGTAGAGATTGACTGGGAGGGAAAGGTTAGGAAGCCCCAGTTTTGATGCTTGGATTTCAAGAGTGTGTATGAGAGTGGCTAACAGGAAGCCTCTAGACTCAACAAGAACGCTACTTGGCTCAAAGATCTATAAAAGTTGTTCTACCTTTTAATGAACCATGCATCATCTAGAAATTTCTAAATAAGTTTGAGGAGAAAGTCAATCATTAGTATGACTTAAGGGTAAACATTTTTCTTGATACTGAAAGTCTTCTTCGCTTGTTGTAAGAGGATGTTGAGTAGTCTTCATTTCTTTTGTTGGTATCTCTTGACTCCTCTTCTTTGTGGGAGAGTCCTTCATGCATTTGAAGTTTCACCTTTGTTGTGGAGGGATGAAAGCTTGAGAGTGTTTTTTTTTGTACTCTCAAAGTTTTGAATTGAGTAGCCCCACTATTCTTGGAATGAGGGTTGACAACATCACCTTTAGTTTTCTTCGTTTGTTGACCTTTAACTTTCAGTAGGGGTAATGTTTAGCCCTTAAGCCTCCTAAGGATAACTTTCTTCTTAAACTCGCTTAGAAGCTTCTATTTTTTATTTTATTTTTTGCGATGATTTAGGGAATGGAGGGTCCATTATTTTATATGATATTCATGAGGTAGAACAACCTTAAGGAAAGTGTTTAGGAAAAGAAAATATCTTTGATTAATCGGAGAAATTGAAACAGACTCGATAGTTTAGATGACACAAACTAGAGGAGGTGAGAAGTACTAGAAAGACAGAACGACTCTTCGAGTTCAAACTTGGAAATTTAAAATCTAGTCTACTTCTATCAAAGGAGAAAGGGAGAGGATAGTGGTAGCCCCCAAAGTGGTAGGTGTAGATTTCTTCTTGGAGCTTCATCTTCTTCATGTATTATGAGGGAGAGGATTCGTAATGACGTTGGGACGTTCTAACTCTCCATTGTCAAAGAGGTCTTGGATGATATCCTTCAAGTGGTGGCAAGTGTTAAATCATGATCAAGTCCCAACAAGTCGGCTGAGTAGGGTGAATGAAAGCTTGAAGGTTTTGGCCAAAACACGAATAGATCGAACACTTTTCTCGCACGGGACAAGTAGTCTCACGCGAGACAACACTACGGGAAGTCACAATTTTTTTCTGATTTTAATCCTAATTTTGGTCGGACGGAAAATCCGTTTTGGGGTTTCTAACATTCAAAAACCAAACCTAAGGACCTAAGGGTCAAAGTAATCTCAAGTAACATCGAGTTTTGTGTAATAAATTTGGTGAGAAATTTTTCTCTTTACGGACAAATCCGATGGGACAACCATAGGGACGTTTCCGAAGCGACAATTCCGACGCGACAATTTATTAATTTCTTTTCCATGGATTATTGCACAAAACAAGATCTTGACAAGGGATTACAAGGACTCCAAGATCAAACCGGCCGGTCACAGAGTGTCTTAAAAAAGTCAATCTACATGATATGTGGCGATGCAGGGCAGGAAGACTAGGCTCCCTGCGATATGACAATCTAGGTGGATTGAAGACGCGGAGTGGGATGATCCAACTTCGGAGAGACCGGCGACTAGGTGGTTATCGTCATCCATCCTTAGTGTGGATCCCGGGTTAATCAAGATATGTAGTGCAATGACAGTTATAATATGAGTGCGCATGTGTGAGAGTCAATCTAGGTGATAGAGTAAAATAGAAAGTTTTTTTTTTGAAAATTAAAAGAAAAACAGATAATGGCCGCACCAAGTGGTTGCCTACGTTTCTCCCAAATTAGGAAGACTCTGGCCGTCGTAGTTCCACTTAAAGAGAGAGAGAGAATTAAATTAATTAATTACAAAGCCCGAATCAACCGATGACCGGTAAAAATTAAAATAATCCAATCTCACGCAAGTATATAGTTCACGTATAAATTAATTATTCTACCCTGCAAAATAAAGTCAATAGAAGCAAAATAGAAATAATAATTTATTTTTGACTTTTCTGAATTTTTAAAACTTTTCTGTAAGTTTTTGTTTTTTGTTTTGTTTTGTTTTTTTTTTAGGTGCAGTCAAACTTTTAGACTTTTAAGGAAGTCAACTGCCCAATTTTTTTTTTTTTATTTATTTTTTTTTTTTTGTGGACAACTTGGAAGAAAAGTCAACAAAAGCAAAAGTTCCATGTTTGGACTTGCCATAACAATGTCTCGCGCGGGACTACCTTGTCCCGCACTTGACAAGCAGTCAGACAGTAATTTTTTTTGACGAAACATTACAGAAAAATCCGAAAAAATTCAGAAAAATCAATTTTTTGCAGAAAAATAAAAAGATTGATAATACTCAATTGTAACGCAAGTCTAACCCTCTTAATTAATATTTCCCAGCGGAGTCGCCAAAACTGTAGCGTTGATATTTTTATTGAATAACAGAGTCGCCACTTATTATTTATTTAGAAAAACAATAAGAAAAATCTTTTTGATTTAAAGAGATCTAAGGGTTCGGGGGTTAATTTATGGAATGGGAAGGTCGAGGAAAACCCATTCCACCCAATCCGGAGATCGGTCTTGCCAATCGAGTATTATCAATCTTTACAATATAATAATTAAAGAAGAACAAGCAAACCCTAATTAATTTCTTAATTAGGAATGTCGGATTGTATGCTTCGAGATCGCCTTCATGGATTGAAGGGACTCTAGGCTAATCCTTTTGATATGATTACACTACTCAAAAAGCAATTAGAGGGATTAAGAAGAAGAAAGTAAAATGAGTTTACCTTGTGTTTAGGGAGTTTTTGATTTAGAACGTGGTTCTAAGGTGTCTTCTCGGTCGAGAAATGATTTGGCCAGAGCTTCGCCTTGATTCTAGGATTGAGCCTTGATGTTCGTCAATTAACTTGGTTGATGGATGAATTTAAGAGTTGTTTGTGAGTGATTTACATGATTCTTTCACGGAGAGAAACCAACAAATGGTGTGTATTATGTGTTTTCGATTAGGAATCGGGGACCTTTGAAATACTGAAAGTCATCAAGTATTTATAGGGGTTCAAGAGGTAAAGGTGGAGAGGAAAACCACCATAGGAAGGTTCCAAAACTCAAATGCTATTGGAGAACCGAATTGGATGAGATTTATCAAGAAAGGAGGTTGAAACGGAGAAGGAAAGTGATTCTGCACATCCTGCAGAGAAATTGTCTCGCGCGAGACACGCATGTCCCGCGCGGGACAACTAGTCATTTGACTATTTTGTCTCTTCAGTTATTCCGTTAGTCAGTTAGGTCCAAAACTAACTAGGTTAGTTAGAAACTTTACAAAACATGATGAAACTGATATGCTTTCATCAAAACATAAAAGCGAGACGAAGAGTAGTGTAATCATGAATTATTGGTTCGGAATGGGGTGTCTAGAGAATCATGAATCTTATTAATAAGAGCAAGAGTAACTAAAGAAGCAAGTGTGAAAAGTTGGTTAGTTAATTAAGTGACTTTCTTTTCCACCCTATTAATAGCATCCAATTCATAACCCCCCTTTGTTTCCCCCCTCACTCCCTTCTTTTGGAAGTTAGCACCTAGCATATCAAAAATTTATTTTACTTGTTTGGGAGTTCTCTCCCTCATTGACCTTCCCACAACATTGTCCACCATAGATTAATGCATTTGACTTAACCCATCATAAAAATATTGATTTAAATGGGGTAGGGAAAATTCATGATGAGGACATTGGACTAATAACATTTTAAATCTCTCCCACGTTTCATGAAAGGCCTCACCGGGTTCTTGTTGAAATCCAATAATTTTATGTCTTAAGAGAGACAATGAAGGATGAGAGTAAAATCTTTGCATAAAAGCTTGACATATCTTCTCCCGTGTGTCTATGTTATTTGGTGCTAGTGTCATGAACCAATTTTTAGCTGTGTTTTTAAGAGTGAAATAAAAACATCGCAGTTTTAATTGATCCTCCGTGACTCATGTAGTTAGAGGAAAATACATAACAATATTCAAGTAGTAGTAGATAAAGTTTAAGGGGTTATCTGTAGCTCACGCGTGAAAGCTAGGCAAAAAATTGAAATATTACCCCTTTAATTCATAACCTCTTGCAACCGGTGGTAATACAAGACAAGATGAGGCTGCAACAATATTAGGACGAAAATAGTCCTTCATGTGGCAAATACTTACTTCCTCGCCCATTTTTATTACCTATTCTTCTACCCCGACGGTAGAAGTTTTAGGGGGATTACCCCTTCCAAACACATCGTTGCTCAAAGAAACCAACTCGGGGTTCAATGATCTTCGACCAAGCATACACTATTGAAAATTAAATTGTAAATTGCAAACAAATCCCTGGCAACGGCGCCAAAAACTTGATAGGGAAAAACCCACTTGTTATAACCTCGCAAGTGCACGAGTTATCGAAGTAGAAATATCACTTAGCAAGGGTCGAATCCACACGTATTTGTGAATTGACAATTCGACTTTCAACACTTAAACAAAAAGTAAAGGATGGAGTTTGGATTTGATTAGTATTCCTACTTAAACTATTCAAAACAAGAAATAAACAAAACAAGTAAAATATTAACGAATTCCAAGAAGAAAGGATCTACGGAATGGAATTCATGTATATCGCACCAATATGCCTATTAATAATACAATCAATCATAATTGGGGGTTCATCCGCTTTAATAAAATTGGGTGTTCACACGTTCACAATTTAGTGTTCTCCAAATATTAGGTTTTCTGCAAAATACACTTAATATTTAAGAACCCATTAAACCCTAGGAATTAAGAACCTATAATTTTTGGTTGCAATCACATGTTAAAACGTAGATTATATTCATTCAAAAGTTTGTCTTTGTATGTATCAAGCAATCACTTGTCAATCACCACACATAAATTTAGTTTAAAAGGCAATCACATCTACACATGTGATTGTAGCTTAGAAAACTTAAATGAAGAATACTTTTTATGAACCCAACATTTGATTGATTGCAAGATCAATTAAGAAATAAAGGATTGATATACATTACCTCCATTCTTATGAAGAAGAGAATTAGCTACTCATGTTCATACCGAACATCAACAAAACTTTAATAAATTGCATAACCTTCAATGGAATTCTTGAATATAAAATTGATATATTGTTTACATGTAAAGAATATAAAAACATGTAAAGAATAGGGCAAAACATGGCTGGGGTGTTCTATTTATACATGGGAGAAGAAGGGGTTGAATTAGGAAACTAGGGCCAAAATCGAGTCAAAATAGGAAAAGTTGAAGTTGATGAGCGGTGTGATGTGCGGCCACACAAAACCATGGTGTGTGGTCTCCCAAGATGCCTGAGAGTTTGTGTGGTCGCCCTCTTTGCATGTGTGCCGGCTCCCTTTTCTTCGAAAAACTTTCGAAGGTCATAACTTCTTCGTACGGACTCCGATTAGGACATGCCACATATTTTTTGGAAAGATATCGACGAGTAATATCCAATGGTATTGAATTCTAAAAAAAAATTTCCTTCTGTAATTTCCTTTCTTTCCTCCTTTGTCGCTTTGCTCTTGATCATTCCTTTTTATATCGTTTTCGAACATAATCTACAACTTATTCCTTCCATTCCCTGTACTCGTAGACACTCCAAAAAGTCATCAAAACACCCAAGGTTGAGCATCAAATAGTTCTAAATATATATAATTTGGATGGATAAAAACACATCCATCAATGACGATTGGTGTAACCAAACCCTGTAATTGTTGATGACGTTCATCATATGTGAACCCTGTAGGTTTTTGATGATGCTCGATATACTCGAACCTTGTAAATTTTTGATGATGATCGATATACCCGAACCCTATAAGTGTTGATGATGTCCGTTGTACGCGAACCCTATAGATTGTTGATGACACTCGATGTACTCGAACCCTGTAGGTTGTTGATGATGCTCTATGTACTCGAAGCCTGTAGATTATTAATGACGCTCGATGTACTCGAACTCTGCAGGATGTTGAAGACGTCCGTTGTACACGAACCCTGTAATTGATGACTCAGAGGACCAAATCCTATAAATGAATGTACATGTGCACATAAAGTCTCCAAGTATATTTTTCCACATTTTAGTTGTTTAGGTTTGACTTGCGTGGTGGTGCCCACGTCTGTTTGTGGAATGGCCAATTCGGCTGATGTTGGTCATTTT
Source organism: Adenophora triphylla var. japonica (assembly GCA_022495995.1). Classification (NCBI taxonomy): domain Eukaryota; kingdom Viridiplantae; phylum Streptophyta; class Magnoliopsida; order Asterales; family Campanulaceae; genus Adenophora; species Adenophora triphylla. The sequence continues at coordinate 386,572 of JAFEMH010001238.1, read as the reverse complement.
TGGATAATGTGTTTGTGTATGAGCATATTTAAGGACATGTATATGGGTATATATTTGAGATGCATGAGCTGTAGGTTTGAAACTTTGTTTGACAAGTTGGGACCAAATCAGGCTAGAATTGTTGTTGATCAGTTGTCTCGTACGAGACTGTTGTGTTGTTTATTCATATTTGTTGTAGATTTTTTACGAGTAACCCTTGGGAAACACACCTAGGTCACTATAAATCTTCATTTGAGTAAATTCATATCTTTTAAGAGGAAGGAGATAATTGTTGATATGGTAGATTTGGTGCTCACTCTAAGAATGTATTGTCCAATGCTCTATTCTTGCCAAGCCCCAAGAATAAGGTATATTTTAGACGGCTTTGTGAACATGCTTGTGAGACTGTTAGATTTGAAAAAGGCTGAATGAATTCATGAACAGGTTTACGAGGCTCTATGATTTGAAGAATGTTGAAGAATGCTCTCCCTTTGTCTTTGATATATTTTTTTCCTTGTGACGCACCCGAGTTTTTGCCTAGACCGCCCTTTCAGGTTTACAATCTAGCGGGCATCTCTTTTGCATCTTTTTTTTAAAGTATGTTAACTCGAAAAAGGACTTAGTAGGGAAAATCTCATTGAGGAGAGAAATGAGTATTTAGATTTTTATGGGGAGTGGTGAATGAAACTTCGATTTTATATAGGGGAGACATACTCTATTTTCAGAAAAATTGATCCAAGCAGCGACCTATGGAGATTGACATTTATGGAGTAACTTCTTTTGTGTGTGAGACTATGAGGTGGAGAAGGTAGCCCCTAGTGTAAATTTGGTTGAAGAGTTTGTATAACTTGAGAAGAGATTGGATTGGGGAATGAAAGCAAAGGAAAGGAAAGGAAAGGATGAGACTCCCCATACATTGATGCTTGGATTTAAAGAGTGTGTATGATAGTGGTAATGAGGAAGCTCCTAGACTCAACAATGAGCGCTACATGGCTCGAGGATCTAGAAAAGTTTTTCTACCTTTAATTGACCCATGTATAGTTTTATCTTGATATCTTGAGTGTTTGTTTGATTTTTTTGCAAGTGAATCACTTAGAAATAGTTTTAATAGGAAAGCCAATCATTAGTATGTGTAGACATCCCATTCTGAACCAATAATTCATGATTACACTACTCTTCATCTCTCTTATATGTTTTAATGAAAGCATATCAGTTTCGTCATGTTTCGTTAAGTTTCTAACTAACCTCATTAGTTTTGGACCTAACTGACTAACGAAATAATTAAAAAGGGCAAAAAGGTCAATTGACTAGTTGTCCCGCGCGGAACAGGCGTGTCTCGCGTGAGACAACCCCTCTGCAGAATGTGCAGAATCACTTTCCTTCTCCGTTTCAACCTCTTTTCTTGATAAATATCATCTAATCTGGGTCTCTACTAACTAGAGGGTTCTGAAAGCTTCCTTGGGAGGAGTCCCAATCCACTTGAGTCTCCTAATCTTGGTGACCAAGTCATTCATCCACCTCTTAAACCCCTATAAATACCTGATAGCTTTCAGTATTTCAGATGTCCCCGATTCCCGATCGAAAATACACAACACACACAATTTGTTGGTTTCTCTCCCCGAAAGATTCCTTCAAATCACTCACAAACAACTCCTAAATTTGTCCATCAACCTTTTTGATTGACAAACACCAAGGCTCAAGCCTAAAATCAAGGCGGAACTCTGCCCGAATCATTTCTCGACCGAGAAGACACATTAGAACCACGTTCTAAATCAAATACTCTCCAAACACAAGGTAAACTCCTATACTTTTATTCTCTTCTTCTCAATCTCTCTCTATTGACTTTTAGAGTGGTGTAATCCTATCAAAAGGATTAGCCTAGAGTCCCTTCAATTCATGGAGGTGATCTCGAAGCATACAATCCGACATTCCTAATTAAGAAATTAATTAGGGTTTTCTTATTTATATATTGTTTGGTTGATAATACTCAATTGGCAAGACCGATCTTTGGATTGGGTGGAATGGGTGCTCCTTGACCTTTCCATTCCATAACTTAACCCCCCGAACCCTCAAATCTCTTTAAACATAAAAAGGTTTTTCTTATAGTTTTCCTAAATAAATAATAAGTGGCGACTCTGTTATTCAATAAAAATATCAACGCTACAGTTTTGGCGACTCCACTGGAGACAATTAATTTAGAGGGTTAGACTTACGTTACAATTGAGTATTATCAATCTTTTTTAATCTCCTTCAAAAAGAAAGAAAATAAAAATTGATTTTTCTGGATTTTTTCGAATTTTTCTGTACTATTTTCGTCGAAAAAAATTACTGTCAGACTGATTGTCCAGCGCAGGACAAAGTTATCCCGCGCGATACTGATATTCGCAAAGAAAGGTCTGATTTTTTTGCGGCGACATTAAAAGGATTAGGTCTACTTTCTTTTCAAAGTTTGACCAGCAATTAATTAAAAAAAAAAACCTTGGCAGCTGTTGACTTTTAAAGAAGTTTGACTACAAAAAGAAAAAAAAAACTTACAGAAAAGTTTTTAAAATTCAGAAAAGTCAAAATAAATTATTATTTCTATTTTGCTTTTATTAACTTTATTTTGCAGGGTAGAGTAATTATTAATTACTTGAATTATATACTTGTGTGAGATTGAATTATTTTAATTTTTACCGGTCATCAGTTGACTCGGACTTTGTAATTAATTAATTTAATTCTCTCTCCCTCTCTCTCTCTCTCTCTCTCTCTCTCTCTTTAAGTGAAACTGCGACGGCCTGAGTCTTCCTAATTTGGGAGAAACGTAGGCAACCACTTGGTGCGGCCATTATCTGTTTTTCTTTTAGTTTTCAAAAAAAAAACTTTCTATTTTACTCTATCACTTAGATTGACTCTCACACACGCGCACATAATACTATAACTGTCATTGCACTACATACCCTGATTAACCCGGGACACACACTAAGGACGGATGACGGTAACCACCTAGTCGCCGGTCTCTCCGAAGTTGGATCATCCCACTCCGCGTATTCAATCCACCTAGATTGTCATATCGCGGGGAGCCTAGCCTTCCAGCCCTGCATAGCCACATATCATGTAGATTTACTTTTTAGGACACTCCGTGACCGGTCAGTTTGATCTTGGAGTTCTTGTAATCCATTTTTAAGATCGTTTTGTGCAATAAACCATGGAAAAGAAAGCAATAAATTGTCGATACGAAATTGTCTCTTCGAAAACGTCCCTATAATTATCCCTTCGAATTTGCCCCTAAAGAGGAAAATTTCTCACCAAATTTATTGCACAAAACTTGATGTTACTTGGGATGACTTTGACCCCTAGGTCCTTAGGTTTGGATTTCGAATGTTAGAAACCCCCAAAACGGATTTTCAATCCGACCAAAATTAGGATTAAAATCAGAAAAATGTGACTTCCCGTGGTGTTGTCTCGCGCGAGACTTCTTATCCCGTGCGATACAAGTGTTTGGTCTTTTCGTGTTTTGGCCAAAACCTTCAAGCCTTCATTCACCCTATTCAGCCAACTTATTGGGACTCGATCATGGTTTAACACGGTTGCTACACGTCTAGGTCATCGCCAAAGCTCGACGCGATGTCTTCTTCTCCTTCTGTCACCGAGGTCGAAATCAAAGAAGCTAAGACCCAACTCATCCAAGCCTTGCTTAAGATGGACGAACAAAATAAGAAAATTGAGGAACAAAATGCCCAAATTGCCGTCCTCATGCAAGAACTCCACGATATGAAAGTCAAGAAAGGAAGAAAACAAAAGCAGAAAGAGGAATCCTCCTTCGATGAAGAGGAATCCTACACCAAAAAGAATAAGAAAACCAAAAAGTCAAGAAAGAAAGAGGAAGAATATGATTCATCCTCTTCCTCATCCTCCTCCGATGATGAGGGACATATCTCCAAGTGTACTAAAACCAAGAAAGAAGGCAGTGGTGAAACTACTAAACTTGGTGACCATGTTACTAAGAACTACCTCAAGAAGAAACTTGCTACCATTGACACTTCAAAGGGGTCATTCATCCCATTTGATCCCTATGCTCTTCGACAATCCATAATCAAGTTCCCTCGCAAGTACAAGACACCCGACATTGCCAAATTTAATGGTACTACTTGTCCTCAAGCTCATGTTGAAACCTACACTTGGGCTATGCTTCTAATGGGCGTTGATAACACCACCTTGGCCCAATGCTTTCCTCAAACCTTGGAGGGTGCTGCAAGGGATTGGTGCATGTCTCTTTCTATGACTACAAGGCTTGATTGGTCGTCTGCATGTTTAGTCTTCCAAAGACAGTTTGAAGACAACTCCACTTAACGCCCTACTAGGAGGGATCTTGAACAAACCAAGCAACATGCAAATGAGTCTTTTGCTAACTTTGCTAGAAGATGGAAACTCAAACTTACTGAAATTGTCGAAAGTCCTACTCTCAAAGAGCAAATCCACATCTTCCTCCAATGCCTCTGTGATGAATTTCAAGAGAAGCTTGCCGGTAATTACTTTCCTAGTTTCAATGAACTCTATGAATCCAGAATTAGGATTGATGACTTCCTAAAAAGCAAAAAGAAGGAAAGTGCTTTCCGCTACAACAAGCCCACCATAAATAAGGATGCTTCAGTCAATGCCATTGCATTCAACCGCTCCAACATCGACAAGTATTCTACTGTTCCTCCTCCCAAAAAGAAAAAGAGGCACTATGACAAAATTGAAGGAATCACTCAAGAAGAACTCTTTGATGTTCTTGTCAAGAATGAAAAGATCAAACCAAGGGAAGGTGGTCCTCCTAAGGATATGGGTCCTAATCATGCTCATCACTTATTCTGCAAGTACCACAACTTTACCGGCCATGACACCAACACTTGTCACAACTTGAAGGTCATCATCCAAGACCTCTTTGACAATGGAGAGATCGAACGTCCCAACGTCATCAACAATCCTCTCCCTCATCATACATGAAGAAGATGAAGCTCCGAGAAGAAATCTACACTTACCACTTTGGGATTACAACTATCCTCTCCCTTTCTCATTTGATAGAAGTAGATTAGGTTTTAAATTTCCAAGTATTAACTCGAAGAGTCGTTCTGTCAGTACTCCTCACCTCTTCTAGTTTGTTTCATCTAAACTATCGAGTCTGTTTTTAAATTTCTCAATTAATCAAAGACATTTTTCCTAAACACTCTCCCTAAGGTTGTTCTACCTCATGAATATCATTTAATTCATACAAAATAATGGACCATCCATTCCCTAAATCATTGCAAAAATAGAAACTTCTAAACGAGTTTAAAAAGAAAGTTATCCTTAGAAGGCTTAAGGGCTAAACATGGCCCCTACTGAAAGTCAAAGGTCAACAAACGAAGAAAGCCAAAGGTGCTGATGTCAACCTTCATTCCAAGAAGAGTGGGGCTACTCAATTCAAAGCTTTGAGAGTATATATATATATAAAAAAAACTCTCAAGCTTTCATCACCCCCACAACAAAGGTAAAACTTCAAATGCATGAAGGACTCTCCCACAAAGAAGAGGAGTCAAGTGATAGCAACAAAAGAAATGAAGATTTCTCAACATCCTCTTACGGCAAGTGAAGAAGACTTTCAGTATCAAGAAAAATTTGTACCCTTAAGTCATAATAATGATTGGCTTTCTTCTCAAACTTACTTAGAAATTTCTAGATGATGCACAGTTCATTAAAAGGTAGAACAACTTTTCTAGATCATTGACCCAAATAGCTCTTCTTGTTGAGTTTAGGGGCTTCCTGTTAGCCACTCTCATACACACTCTTGAAATCCAAGCATCAAAACTGGGGCTTCCTAACCTTTCCTCCCTCAGTCAATCTATACTTCAACTCTTCAATATAATCAAATCTGCATTAGTGGCTTTCCTCTTTGCTTATCACTCTCATCATTAGAGAATACACTTCTCCATGCTTGAATCACCTTCCAAATAATAGAGTCCGTCTCTCCTCAACAAACATAGAAAAGAAAAAAAAGACGCAAAAGAGATGTCCGCTAGATTGAAAACCTGAAAGGCGGTCTAGGCAAAAACCAGGGTGCGTCACTAAGAAAAAAATCAAGGACAAAGGGAGACTATTCTTCAACCTTCGTCATCGAACATCATTCGATCCTTTTCAATTAAAAAAGGAGAGTCTTCTTCGATCATCTTCAAATCAAGAGATCAGCCTCACAAACCTATTCACAAAGTCATCTACCACTTGCAAGCAACTTGGGGCTTGAGACAATAAAGGGCCATGGACATAAAGCCTTTATGACAGTCGACAGATTTATAGTCGTTTTCCTCCTAGAGACACGATTCAAGGGAGAATTAAGAATGAAGATTTGCAACAGGCCTAGATGTGTTCACACAAGGTTACTCATCAAAATTCTACAACAATGAAGAAACAGTACAGCCTCGCTGACTAGCAACAGATTCTGCATAAACCTGATTTGGTCCCAACTTGTCAAACACAAGTTCACTCCAATAGTTCATCCATCTCAAATATAAATCCATACAAATGTCCCTATATTTCCATATACCATATACTCATACATAAACTCACCACCAAAATGACCAAGCAGCCATTTACACGAACAGACGTGGACACCACCACTCTAAGTCCAGTTAAATAACTAAAATCTGAAAAATCTATTTGGAATCTTTATCTGCTAGCTGGTGCAGAAAGGTAAGAATCTTTCCGGTCCATCCGAGACCAATATGCATATATCCTTGCATTACAGGAGCCTACAGAACCTCCACCTCAACCGACAACTACAAAGTCTATGACGGCAGCAAACTTCAAAGTCCGTGACCTCGACGACATCAGCAAAGTTTGTGATGGTAGAAAACTTCAAGTCCGTGACCTTGGCAACATTAAAAAAGTCTGTGATGGCAGCAAACTTCAAGTCCGTGACCTCGGCAACACCAACAAAGTTTGTGACGGCAGGAAACTTCAAGTTCGTGACCTCGGCAACCACAATAAAGTCTGTGACAGCAGCAATGACAACAAAGTTCGTGACCTCAGCAACAACGGCAACCTTAGCTACGTCAGTAACCTCGGGTGGCACACTTCAACAACTTCATCAACAAAAAAAGGTATCAATGGAATTGGGTCAAGTCTTTTATTCCTCAGTATGATTTTACCTTTTCAAAAAAAAAATCCCCCTTCGATTTTAAAAATGGTTTTCAAAATACCTAAAGCAGCCTTTTCGTGTTTTAGAGTCGAACTACTTTTTGGTCTGATTCTTCAATAGAGATACGTAGGCAGCCATGCGGCACGACCATTCCAGTGTTCAGAATGATGCCTTTTCTATCGACGACATGACTTCTTCCATAAGACTTGTCGCCGAGGGGCTCTGTAGACACCCCATTCTGAACCAATAATTCATGATTACACTACTCTTTGCCTCTCTTATATGTTTTGATGAAAGCATATCAGTTTCGTCATATTTTGTTAAGTTTCTAACTAACCTCATTAGTTTTGGACCTAACTGACTAACAGAATAACTGAAGAGGGCAAAATGGTCAATTGACTAGTTTTTCCGCGCGAAACAAGCGTGTCTCGCGCGAGAAAACCCCTCTGCAGAATGTGCATGATCACTTTCATTCTCCGTTTCAACCTCTTTTCTTGATAAATATCATCTAATCCGGGTCTCTACTGTCTAGAGGGTTCTGGAAGCTTCCATGGAAAGAGTCCCAATCCACTTGAGTCTTCTAATCTTGGTGACCAAGTCATTCATCCACCTCTTAAACCCCTATAAATACCTGATAGCTTTCAGTATTTCAGAGGTCCCCGATCCCCGATCGAAAATACACAACACACACAATTTGATGGTTTCTCTCACCGAAAGATTCCTTCATATCACTCACAAACAACTCCCAAATTCGTCCATCAACCTTGTTGATTGACGAACATCAAGCCTCAATCCTAAAATCAAGGCGGAACTCTGCCCGAATCATTTCTCGACCGAGAAGACACCTTAGAACCACGTTCTAAATCAAATACTCCCCAAACACAAGGTAAACTCATATACTTTTATTCTCTTCTTCTCAATCTCTCTCTATTGACTTTTAGAGTGGTGTAATCCTATCAAAAGGATTAGCCTAGAGTCCCTTCAATCCATGGAGGTGATCTCGAAGCATACAATCCGACATTCCTAATTAAGAAATTAATTAGGGTTTTCTTATTTATATATTGTTTGGTTGATAATAATCAATTGGCAAGACCGATCTTCGAATTGGGTGGAAAGTGTAAGTACCCCAATCTGGATCACCCTCTTCCGAACACACGGGAAATACCGCAGACTCACACAAACGCAGTCTCGAATACCTATAACCCTCAAAAACCACAAAATCACCAACCAAACCAAGGGGGGTCTTTCTGGAACAAAAAAAGACAAAAGGACATTTGAGGAATTATGCAAAAAAACAGAGATGGTCCGTACGGACCTCTTTATTATCATAATTACTGAATCCTCTTAAAGTCCACCTTATTTCCCCAAATCCAGGAAGTCATAATTACTGGAATACCTTGGAGGTCCGTACGGACCTTTCTGCATACAAGGATGTCCGTACGGACCTTCTTGTTACCAGACACCATCATTTCAGAATCCTCTTAAAGTCCACATTATTCCCTCAAATCGAGGAAAACCAAAATCTTGGATTTCATGGAAGGTCCGTACGGACCTTCTTGCACAAATATGTGGACTATAAATAGAGGGCTCCCCCTCCCTTATTTCACACATCTCCCTCTACTCTCCTCTCCCCCCAGCCTTCAGGCACCCCTCTAAGACCCTTCGGGGCAATCCCGGTCCCTTTCGGTTCCTCCCGAGGCCTTCAGAGCTCCCTTGTGGTGCTCCGAAGCCTTTCCGAGCGCTCTGGCGATGCTCCCGCGCTGCCCTGAGGCACTCTCGAGGTACTCTGAGGCCCCTCGTGGTACTCCGAGGCCTTGCCTGGTCTTTCCCGAGGCATCCCGGCTCTTTCCGAGTCAAACCGGCGATTCCGACCCATGCCGAACCTCTGCCCAAACGATCCCTGCGATCCCAACGCACGCCGAACCTCTGCCCGAGTGACCCCTGCCATCCCAACGCACGCCGTACCTCTGCCCGAGTGATCCCTGCGTTCCCAACGCACGCCGAAACTCTGTCCGCAGACAACCGACTCATCCCGAAGCAAACCAGGTCCGTCCCGGAACACTATTCCATCCTCAAACACTATTCCCCTGCGGAAGACAGACATGAACCAACATTGGTAAGGCTTCCTTCCTACACTATTTCAATACATTTCAATAAGCAATGTACAATGTAGAGATCCGACACAACATGCATTTTTAAAAGCACACACACACACAACATTTTAAAGAAAGAAGGGGTATCGAAAGACTCATTTTTACGAGGCTACTCGGGTGAGCTCTAATATTCTCTTCCCGAGGAGTCATCTGACCTCCGAACTCAAAATCTCATCACATAAAAGACAGTTTATTTTTAAACTGATGCCCTTTTTCAATGTTTTGGCGGTGTGGCGACTCTACAAAGCAACACACAGCGAGACACCTCCTCCAACACAACAAAATGCCGCAAAGCGGGAAATACCAGATGCCGGGGCGCGATCGCGCTGCCTCTCGGATCCGGGCTTTTTCAGTTGGCGACTCCGCTGGGGACAGTTTTGTTTTAAAAAAAAACTTTTAAACAAAAACAAAAGATTTTTTTTTCTAAAACAATGATGAGGGTCAAACTTTCATTTTACCCCTTTCTTTAACTGTTGTGTGTGTGTGCATGTGCTTTACTTTTTTATTTTATAAAAAAAAAAATACAAAAAAATGCATCAATATACATCTGTGTACATACATTTAAAATTCTTCAAAAACTTTTGTTTTACTCAGAAAAAGAATTTTAGAGACCGCACACTACTCGCACTGCTGCCTCGGTACACCGCACGCTACTCACATTGCTGCCTCGGTACACCGCACGCTACGCGCACTGCTGCCTCGGATACACTGCACACTACAACCCTCAACCCAAAGTGGTCTCAGTTGCAGTCCGTTTGGTCTTCCTAGGCCTCTTGGATGCGCACGGGATCATTCCAAACATCCTATCCTAGCCAAGCGTCAACCCTGCACGTTTGAGTCACTCTGTCCAGACCCGGTTGGTTTTTACCCAGTCCGTGTCATACAGCCTGGATACATATCCCACGCCGGCCATTTTTCTGAGTCGAAGCTCGGAACTCAAGATCCCTTGCGCAAGCAAAGCGATGAAAGGTCATGCTAAAATATTGACCTGATCTTGATTTTTCGAAGCTACACCCAGACGATGTTCCGTCTCAGATATACATCCATGCTCACGTGACACCATGTCATCAAGCCTTTAATACGTCAGACATGACGATATGACCCAGCCAACGCCTAACGTCACAGATCCCTTGCACAAGCAAGGTAAAGAGAGGTCATGCCGAACTCTTGACCCGATCTTGACTCAAGGTGCCGGCTCGGCTCACTATTCACATGGCTAACGCATTAAAATGAACATGACAGGCTCGGTCCTTAGGTTCGGTTTTTCTTTTAGGCCGGTGGAAACCGCTTGCTCTATAGGACCCTCGCCCAGGGCTGTCCACCCCTGGATGTCGAAATACAGGTGCAAAACGAGGGGCTTATAGCCTCACAGACGGTCTCCATTGACCCAGGATCTAGCATAGTTGCGAAAAAGAAGAGCAATCTTTTCCAACCTACCCAGGACTCTGAGAAAACACTATTTCAAGTAAATTAAAACAACAAAAAAAATCAGAAATAAAAAGCAGAAACTGCATGTCACGTGAGCTTTCCCCCTTTTTATCACGAGAGGCCTTCCCATGTCTAAACCTTGCCCGTCACCCCCCTCCAGCGAACTGAGAGTGGTTGAGAATACCCGGGAGCCGCCTCTCTAGTGTCAAAGCCGCAAGGTCCGACATCTTTTCCAGTACAGCCACCAGGACAGTCCTTCAACTCCTCATGGCCATGTCAGTGGATAACAGCGAGGAAAACGGGACCTTACCCCCGAGAAATTTCCCAACAATGGAGGAAGTTTGGCAAGTCCTCATGGCTCTTGAGAAACGCCAAGGCGAACAACAAGCCTGGATCGAAGGTGCCATGCACCACTTCGGAACATTAACCACCCCCCAACCACCTGGGGCTTCCAAAGACATGCCTGCTCCTGCAGCTTCTAACATCTCTCATGGTCTCCCGGAAGTCAATCTGTTGCCCTCATACGAGCCATGCAGTTTCGACATAAAGCCACAAGACCCCCCGGGGAAAGACATGTCCTGGCCAACATCCCGAGGTCCCGATACCACCGCCGAACAACGAACACATCTGGTGGGACGTCGGTGACTGCACTGCTGTCTGGAAAGGGATTTCCAAGATGAAATGAACGATGATCGCCCTCGAAGAAAGAAGAAACCCTCTTCTAAAAAAAAACTGAAGAAGAGATACGAATCCGGCGACCCTACGTCGGAACCCTGAGAACCATCAGAAAGTTTGACTACTACGTCATCTACTCCAAAGAAATCTCCTCAGCCTAGCTCTGCGCAAGGCCACGACAATGTTTGCTCCATGATCAGCTGGGACGAGCTCCGCACCGCCACCAACGGCCCGAGGGCCCAGATACCTCAACCCCTGTCATGGGAAGATCTCAAAGCCACTGTTGACGCTTCAACAAAAGCAATGACGGTAAACGAACTGAAATGCGCAGTATGGCCCTTCGCCAACCAAGGCCCTCTCATTACAGAAATAGGAGAGACGAGCAAAGCAGCAAAGCCAGAGGTGAATGTTTTACACGTTTCGGTCAAATCCCGACTAATCCTCAACGGCCAGCCATACCTGAGCCACGAACTGAAAAGGGGCCCTACGCCAAAGAAGCCGAAACCCTTAACCCGAAGGCTGAAGATCCTGTCTTAACTCAGCTTAAGCGTACTCAGGCTAACATCTCACTCTGGTCCCTACTCACTTCATCTTACCCGCACAAACTCAAGCTGGAAGAAAGCCTGGCCCAGACCATGGTTCCCATCACCGTGACACCTGATGAAGCGGTTCAGATGATCGGCAATGTTCATTACAACAACATCATCACTTTCACGGAGCTCGACCTCCCAAAATTTGGGGCTGACCACAATGAGCCTCTATACATTACAGTTCAACTTGACGAGCTCCGTCTCCCTCGGGTCTTGGTAGATGGGGGATCAGCCATGAATGTCCTCCCATCCAAAATGATGGATTTGCTAGGGATCAAGACAACTGATCTGAAACCCTCAACTCAGGCAATCAAGGCATACGACTCAATGTCTCGCTCAGTCTTGGGAATAGCCACCTTGAACCTATGGTTCAGAAAGCAGATGGTCCCGACCGACTTCCAAGTCATCGACATCCCGATCACTTTCACTGTCATCTTGGGATGCCCTTGGCTACACCAGATCAATGGGGTGGCATCCACCCTCCACCAGTGCGTAAAGTTCATCCAAGGAACAGACCTTACCATCATCTACGGTGATAGCATAGTTACTAAAGGGACCGACACAAACGGCGTCCCAGTCCTAGAGATCAAACACGACAATGACGGCATGATGCTGACAGGATTCACAATCGAAAGCCCGAAAGCCCAGGTGTGCCACATAGACCTGCCTTTGATCTGGGACCAGATCCCTCACTCGATGAAAATGATGAAGCGCATGAACTACATCCCGGGGCTTGGTTTGGGAAAATGCCATCAGGGTACCCAACAAATCATCAATATCAAAGAGCAAAATACCCCCCATGGCCTGGGATACATTCCTACTCCCGAAGACGCTGCGGAAGATAGAAAAGCTGCACGGAAACGCTCCGCCAATAGCAAAAGAGGCTTGCACGCAATCTTCAATCTCAGCCCTTACAGCTTCGACATGACCACGTACTTCACAAAGAAAGCCAACAGCTTTAATGAAGACACAGAAAAGGGAACAGAGTTGATCAACGCCAGACAAAGCTGGCCGACAACCATGGACAAGCTCCAGCGGAACCTGGCAAGATTCAGAGGCCTCAAGCCAAATCCCGTCAGAAGAGCATTTCTCGATGCACCAACTCTGCCGGGACCCACGACCACCACTATTCACAATGAATTCTGGTTCGGAAAACCCCCACTTTGGCAGAAGAACTCGAAAAACTCTCTGTCAACACCCCTGCCTCCAACAAGTGGGATGAGTCTGCATTCGAGCTAGCAATGCCCAAGACAAGAGCGGAAGACTCCACAGACAATTCTTGGAACGAGCCCCTGCTCCACCAGCTCTTCAGTGAAGAAATCGAGGTGCCAGACCTAATCGATTTTGTTTCTGATAACTCTATGATAGCCATGATCGGGAGCGGCAACACAAAGCCTTTCAACCCCCGCCTCCTATCAAACCCATTGCCACTCAATAATTGGGCCACCTTCTCCGGACCTACCGCCAGCAAGAAGGACATGATCGAACAACTTGGTCTGACCCCTCGAGTCCTAGAGTCCAGTGTCAAAACCCATCCTGAGTCCATTATCTTTGAATTCGAGTCTTTCGAGTCATCTAATGGCCTCACGCCAGAAGATTACGAACTCATTGCCAATAATGTATTCCCGTATGCTCTTAATGAATGCTTCGATCTTTCCGAGTATCCTCTCATTGCATCTTTAACAACTGATAAATTAACTAACACACAAACAGTTAATAACGATTCACTTGATAAAGAAGCAGACACATTAAACGAACAATACATTAAGCACATCTTTAAGCATGTTGTCAAACGAGAGAAAAACCGGGCCCAAGCTGCCGAGGAGGTTTTAACCAAAGTGAATTTGGGAACTGCTGAAGAGCTAAAAGAGACGCAAATCGGAAGTTTCTTCACCGGCACAAAGCAAAACGCATTGACTGCACTGCTCAAAGAGTTCGTGGACGTGTTAGCTTGGTCTTACCGAGACATGCCCTGATTAGATCCAAACATAGTAGAACATCGGATCCCCTTGAATCCCGAGGCTAAGCCCATTAAGCAAAAGCTACGCCGAATCAAGCCAGAATGGTCTTTACAAGTCAAGGAAGAGATCGAGAAGATGCTCCACGTCGGCTTCATCAGGGTGATCGAGTACCCTACATGGCTCTCCAACATAGTCACGATCACCAAGGCCAACGGAAAAGTGCGCTGCTGTGTGGACTTCCGAGATCTCAACAAAGCAAGTCCCAAGGACGATTTTCCACTACCAAATATCGACATGTTGGTAGACACTAAAGCCAATTTTGAGGTCAAGTCCTTCGTGGACGGGTTTGCCGGTTACAATCAAATCAAGATGGCCGAAGAATATCAAGAATAAACAGCCTTCACAACCCCCTGGGGAACCTACTGCTACACAGTGATGCCGTTCAGACTAAAGAATGCTGGGGCTACCTACCAACGGGCAGCAACCACCCTCTTCCACGATCCACAAAGAGATCGAAGTGTACGTCGATGACATGATCATCCACTCAAAGGGATCAGATGGACAACACCTCACGGACCTAAGAAAGTTCTTCGACCGCCTCCGGAAACACTCGATGAGGTTAAACCCATCCAAGTGCACTTTTGGGGCCAGCCGTGGCAAAGTCTTAGGATACATGGTCACCGAGCGAGGCATCGAGGTTGATCCTCAAAAGATCAAGACCATTATCGAAATGAGACCACCGCAAACTCAAACAGAGGTGAAAAGCTTTATGGGCTGCCTGCAGTATATCAGCCGCTTCGTTAATCAGTTAACCTCCATGTGCGAGCCAATCTTCAAACTAATGAAGAAGAATGCCGATGTCGAATGGAACTCAGAATGCCAAAATGCCTTTGAAGAAATAAAGGCGTACCTTGTGAGTCCTTCGATTCTCTGTCCTCCCCACGAGGAGAAGCCACTGTTGCTATACCTAACTGTGACCGACACCGCAGTCGGAGCCATGCTCTGTCAAGAAAAGAAAGAGTCACGAGTCGAGAACGCCATCTACTTCGTCATTCGAAAGTTTCAAGGCAGCGAACTCAACTACTCAGCCCTTGAGAAAACCTACACAGCTCTAGTATGGGTCGTCGGAAAATTACGACACTACATGCAGTCGCACACGGTGTACTTGATTTCCAAAATGGACCCAGTCAAATACCTCTTCGACAAACCATCTCTTTCAATGAGGCTCGCGAAATGGTCTTTCTTCCTAGCGGAATTTGAAATCAAGTACCTGAACCAAAAGTCAATCAAGGGACGGGCAATGGCCGAACAGCTGGCTGACTTCCCAACCGACGAGGCTCGAGGCCCTGAACCACAATTTCCAGATGAAGGAATCTTCGCACTCGAAGGCAAAAATCGATGGCAACTGTTCTTCGACGGAGCAGCCAACAAAAAAGGAAATGGCATCGGTATGCTCTTGGTCGACCCCAAGGACGAGCACACCCCAATCGCCATAAAGCTAAATTTCGAGGTAACCAACAATGTCGCCGAATACGAAGCTTGCGCCGCCGGACTAGAGGTCGCACTCAAAAGGAACATCCAGAAACTCGAGGTCTATGGGGACTCAGCCCTGATCATCAACCAAGTTTCCAACAAGTGGAAAACAATAGACCCAGGCCTGCAAAATTACCACGCCTACATGGAGGACCTCATCACACAATTTGAAGAGGTCACCTTCCACTACTTACCAAGAGACCAAAATCGGTTTGCAGACGCCTTAGCCACTTTGGCTTCACTTGTGGAAATCCCGAGGGAAAAGCAATCAAGCCCTTCAAAGTCAGACGAAAGGAAATTCCTGCCTACTGCTGCGGTATCGAACCAGAGGCCAAGCCCATCAATGAGCCATGGTACAACCAGATCTTCCAATACCTCAAAAACGGGGAAACCGCCTTCATGAACGAAGAAGGTCAACGCAGGGAAGGAGCTAAAGCCAAGAGCATCATGGTCCTAAAATGCCTCGCCTCTCACTTTGTCATCCTTGGGGACATGCTATACAAGAAACGCTACCAAGGACCACTCCTACGCTGCATTAGCCAGGAAGAAGCAAACGAGCTCATGAACGAAGTCCACAATGGGGCTTGCGGCCCCCACATGAACGCCAGGGCCCTAATGCAAATCATTCTCCGGATGGGCTACTACTGGATCTCCATGGAGGCAGACTGCATCCACTTTGTCCGAAGCTGCGATAAGTGTCAACGGTTCTCCAACCTCAATCACCTACCTCCTCACGATCTCTACTGCATGACTACGGTCTGGGCCTTTGCCATGTGGGGAATCGACGTCATCGGGAAAATTGCTCTGCCAGGCAGCAACGGGCATGAGTTTGTCTTAGTAGCCATCAACTACTTCACCAAATGGGTCAAAGCCAAGTCCTACAAGGTACTCACCTCCAAGAAAGTGGCACATTTCCTCAAGGAAAACATCATCTGCCGATACGGCATCCCGAACGAGGTCATATCAGACAACGGCTCCCACTTTGAAGGTGAATGCTACAGACTGCTGGCCGAATTCAAGATCACATGCCACAAGTCTTCTCCCTATCGGCCACAAACGAATGGCGCCGTGGAAGCAGCAAATAAGACCCTCGAACGGATCATTCGAAAAATGACCACCCGAGGACGCGATTGGCCCGAGAAGCTGCACCTTGCACTTTGGGGCTACCGAACATCAGTCAGAACAGCTACGGAAGAAACCCCCTTCGCCCTGACATACGGGATGGAAGCAGTCCTGCCCTTTGAATTGGAAATTCCCTCACTCCGAGTGCTGCTGGAAAATGAAATCAACAAAGTCGAATGGCTCTGAAGCCGACACGATGAATTGGCTCTGCTAGACGAGCGACGACTAAAGGCCATGGAACACATCCGAGCCTACCAAAGCAGAATGGCTAGAGATTTTGACAAGAAAGTCAAGTCTCGAGACATCAGGGAAGGCGATCTGGTACTCAAAGAAAAGCCTCCCACTCGAACCAACCCACTGGGAAAATGGGAACCAACATGGATCGGCCCTTTCGTGGTTCAAAAGATCTTCTTCGGAGGTGCCATGAAGCTGACAGACCTAGACGGCAATCCCTTCGTGATTCCAGTCAACGGAAGTAAACTTCGCAGATACTTCGCCTAAAGAAGAACAAACTGTGCATCTCTTGGCACTCCATGTAGTGTCGAACTACGCAGACCTGAGCCCTCTAGTCCGGGGGAACGTAGGCAACCTTAATTGGTTCGGTCTAAAAACATACAAAAAAGTCAAAAGTTTGAATGTCAACCAAGACCTCCATCAAGCTACGCACTTTCCAAGAGCATGCCCCCACCATCACCTTGACCAAGTCAACCGGCGGCGACAACATCAAAAGACATCCGAAGGTCACTCAACGTCAAATGACTGACCCATGTCAACTTCCAAGCCAGGGGCTTGTCTTCGCCCTCACGCGCTTCAAAAAAAAAGAGAGCTCAAGCAGACGCTTATAAAAAAAACAAAAAAAGAAGCTCAAGCAGAAGCTACAAAAAAGGTCAAAAGCCCGACGCCAACAAACAAGAGGCAAGGAAGCTACGGAAACGACCGTCAAAACAACTTGTCAAGGGATGATCCAACCTCTCATCCAAACACAAAGCCCAAGCAAAAGGGATTGCCGTCAAGGCCCAGGCTGCTTCAGTCTGCAAATACAACAGAAAGGTCCAAAGCTGGACACCGCCAAGGTTCACAAAAGAAACGAAAAGCGAACAAGAGATCTTGCGTCTTGACAAAGCTTTAAAAGTAAATCACAAATCATTAACGATTACAACATTTCTTGATGAGTTCAAGCACGGTCTACTCTCAAGTTCACAACATGTTAAAAGACAGCTTAATACGTTTAATAAATAATGTGTTTGCAATGCAATAAATGGATACCTAGGAGGTCATTCCGTGCCATCTGCGCTAGTCCCCTTGCCATTCTTCCCTTTCTTCCCTCATCCCCGATGAGTCTTCTTTCGCTCCACGCGAGCCATCTCTGTCTCTCTCAGTCCGAGATTAGGGGTCCTCCCCGTAGAGTCAAACAATCCAGCAGCTCGCAGGGCTTCATTCGCCCGTGCTTCGGCTCGGATCTCCTCCCTGTGAGTCTGCAAAAGGGGACCTCTCTCCATCAGTCGGTCAACTCTAGTCTCGTAGTCAAACAAAGCGTCTCCCGTGACATCCTGAGGGTCAAACCAGGCTTCGGCACTCCTAAGGCAATAGCTACTACGGCAATCGGGCCCCAGAATTGCTTCACACTCGCCTCCTCAAACCACTGGGATCGCCCAACGCGCTGCTCATACCAAGCCAGGTACTGGGTCGTCAATACGACATTCTCCCGATATCTAAGGAGCACCACGGGAGGGAAAGCGGAATACTTTCATACCCTCAGAAAATACAAAAGAGCACCTGGGGCTGCCATACAAAGAGGAGCCACCTCCGCAGTGGCAAGGTCATCCCAGCCCAACAAAGGCTCCTGCTTCATCCCGAACTACCGAGAAACGAGCGACGGAATATAGAAGGAGGACCAAGACAAAACTGGAACTCTGACAACATAGGACCCTTCCTGAAAGGCCCTCCTAGTCTCAATCCCCTAGTGCGGAACCCACCAACGAATCTGATGTGTACCAAGCTGTGCCATCCATCTCTCCCAGGCGGACTGATCCATATCCAATACAAGAGGACGCTGAGCAAATGTCCATGAGCTGAAAGATGCGGGAGCCTCACGCATAGCCTGAAGTCTCTCTCGCAGCCACAAGGTGAGAAAATCGGGGCTTCCCCCTCTCATGAACCTATCCCCAGTCGCCAGACAGTCAATACCGTTAAGAGTCTCCCCCAGCACCAACGGGACAATATCCTCTCCAGCTCTGCAGTGCCCTACCACATCCAGCAAAGCACCGTCACATACCCTAAGGGAGATGACCATGAAAAGCATTGCTATCACATACAAGGCAAATGCATCCCACGAGACATCACTCTCATCATCAATCATAAATCACTCCAGCAGCGCAGAAATGTCAATATGACCCGAATCAAGGATCATGCTCTGCACTTCTTCCAACGAAGTCCGAAGAAAGCATGCAAGCTTCACGCTCACGGCAGCACCGCCAATCAAAGGAAGCGAGATGGCCTCCACCTCCGGTCCTCCCATCAAAGCTCGAAAATCCTCGAAAGTGGGGGTCACTTCATTGTAGGAGAAGCTATACACATGCCTCCTAACGTCCCAGAACCTCACGGCAGCCCGTAACAATTCCCAATCAGGAACTAACTCCTTAAGGGACCAAATCGAGCAGAGTCGAAACATTACCTCGAAAGCCCGCCTCTGATGCCTCATACGGTGTCGCATCCACATTTTCAGCTGCTCAAGGAAGTATTCTTGCCTCTCCTTTGAAAGCCTCGGCAAAACTCGTGGAACACACAAAGAATCCATGGCAAAAATGGAGGTTCCTAGAGAAAATGGGGAAGAAAGCTCGAAATGACTGCAAATGGGATGTGGAGAAAGTCCAGACATCCGAAATACACTTATCCCTTCCCAAAAGCAAAAGAGATCCGTACGGACCTTTTTGCATCTCAAGTTGGTCCGTACGGACCTTATTGCACCATGGTCTCACATTTCCAGCAAACAGTACAACAGCCACTGTTCTCAGCAGGACCTTGCTCCAAACTGCCCAAATTCTGGCCAAAGCCATTTCCGGCAAGCATACGCTACCCACAAATGCACTCCCAGCTCACGTGGCATGCACAAATAATAAACTAGCAACAATTCCTAGGACAATTCTCAGGAATCACAAAATACGGCATTACATCTTAAAATAAAATACTTTGCGGTGCAAATACAAGTGTTTTATTACAAATACTGAAATTACCCGAATCCCAGCTCGCGCGCGGAGGCCCCGGCATCTCGCATTGCGCGTCGCTTCAGGAAGTCGCTCGGATCCGATAGGCAGCGCGATCGCGCCCCGGCATCTGGCTCGTTCCGTTTGCGTTGGAGGTGTCTCGCTGTGTTTTTGCTTTGTAGAGTCGCCACGCCGTTTTTATTAACCCCAAAACATTGAAAAAGGGCATCAGTTTAAAAATAAACTGTTTTTGTGTGATGAGATTTTTGAGTTCGGAGGTTAGATGACTCCTCGGAAAGAGAATATTAGAATATTAGAGCTTACCCGAGTCGCCTCGTAAAAACGAGTCTTTCGGTACCCCTTATATTCTTTAACTGTTGTGTGTGTGTGTATGTGCTTTTTAAAAATGCATGCTATGTCGGATGTCTACATTGTACACTGCTTTATTGAAATATATAGAAATAGTTTGGGAAGGAAGCCTTACCAATATTGGTTCGTGTCTGTCTTCCGTGGGGGAATAGTATTTGAGGAGGGAATAGTGTTCCGGGACGGACCGGGATTGCTTCGGAATGTGCCGGTTGTCTGCGGACAGAGTTTCGGCGTGCGTTGGGATCGTCGGTTGCATTCGGGCAGAGGTTCGGCATGCGTTGGGATCGCAGGGATCTCTCGGGCAGAGGTTTGGCGTGCGTTGGGATGGCAGGGGTCACTCGGGCAGAGGTTCGGCGTGGGTCAAAATAGCCAGTTTGACTCGAAAAGAGTCGGGATGCCTCGGGAAAGACCAGGCAAGGCCTCGGAGTACCAAGAGGGGCCTCTGAGTACCTTGAGAGTGCCTTGGGACAGTGCGGGAGCATCACGGGAGCGCTCGGAGAGGCTTTGGAGCACCACAAGGGAGCTCGGAAGGCCTCGGAAGGATCCGAAAGGGGCCGGGAGTGCCTCGAGAGGACTTAGAGGGGTGCCAGAAGGCTGGGGAGAGAGGAGAGAAGAGGGAGATGTGTGAAATGAGGGAGGGGGAGCTCTCTATTTATAGTGCCCAGATTTGTGCAAGAAGGTCCGTACGGACCTTCCAGGTAATTCAAGTTTTTGGTTTTCCTCGATTTGAGGGAATATGTGGACTTTAAGAAGATTCAGCCATGATGATGTCTGGTAATAAGAAGGTCCGTACGGACCAACCTTGCATGCATAAAGGTCCGTACGGACCAACCATGTAGCTGAGTAATTATTACTTTCGGGATTTGAGGGAATATCTTGGACTTTAAGAGGATTCAGTAATCATGGCATCAAAGAGGTCCGTACGGAACAACATTGCTTTTCCAGTTTATGAAAAATTCCTCTGAGGTCCTTTTGTCCTTTTTTTGTCTCAGAAAGGTCCCTCCCTTAGTTTAGTTGGGGGTTTTGAGGTTTTTGAGTGTCACGGGTCTTTGAGACTGCATTTGTGTGAGTCTGCGGTGTTTCCCGTGTGTTCGGAAGAGGGGTGATCCAAATTGGGATACTTACAGAAGCCTCTCGACGACGTCACTTACGGAGGAAGTGGGGTCGTCGAAAAGGTAAGGGTCCTGATCTGGATCGCGTGCTGGGAGAGGGAGTGACCGCGTAGGTCGGTGCGTGAGGACATGGTGGTGTCCTGTTGTGTGACAGTTTAGGTCAGTTGGCTGAACCCTATGATAGGATTCCTACATATCCCTAGCGGGAATCAAGCCTGATCGTAGTTCGTGTGTGGGGCGAGTGTTGTTGTGTACGAGGACGTGAGATGTCCTCTAACTGAAACTTTGTGTGTGGATGTGATGGTATCCTGTGGGTGACCGTGTAGGTTGATGGTAAGGACGTAGAGGCGTCCTGGGTGACCGTATAGGTCGATGGTAAGGACGTGGAGGCATCCTAGGTGACCGTATAGGTCGATGGTAAGGACGTGGAGGCGTCTTGGGTGACCGTATAGGTCGGTGGTGAGGACGTGGAGGCGTCCTGGGTGACCGTATAGGTCAATGGTAAGGACGTGGAGGCGTCCTGGGTGACCCTATAGGTCGATGTAAGGACGTGGAGGCGTCCTGGGTGACCGTATAGGTCGATGGTAAGGACGTGGAGGCATCCTGGGTGACCGTATAGGTCGATGGTAAGGACGTGGAGGCGTTCTGGGTGATCGTATAGGTCGATGGTAAGGACGTGGAGGTGTCCTGGGTGACCGTATAGGTCGATGTAAGGACGTGAAGGCGTCCTGGGTGACCGTATATGTCGATGGGTAAGGACGTGGAGGCGTCCTGGGTGACCGTATAGGTCGATGGTAAGGATGTGGAGGCATCCTGGGTGACCGTATAGTCGATGTAAGGACGTGAAGGCATCCTGGGTGACCGTATAGGTTGATGGTTAGGACGTGGAGGCGTCCTGGGTGACCGTATAGGTCGATGGTAAGGACGTGGAGGCATCCTGGGTGACCGTATAGGTCGATGGTAAGGACGTGGAGGCATTCTGGGTGACCGTATAGGTCGATGGTAAGGACGTGGTGGCGCCCTGAGATGGAAATTTTACGATTTTCCAAATCGGGTGGTTTAAAGCCTTCCGGGCTATGGATAGTGATGTAGGAGGTTTATACGGTCTTTCGGACCGAGTGATTTAAAGCCTTTCGGGCTACGGATAGTGATGTGGCTGATTTATGCAGTCTCCCGGACTGAGTGATTTAAAGCCTTCCGGGCTACGGATAGTGATGTGGCTGATTTATGCAGTCTCCCGGACTGAGTGAGTTAAAGCCTTCGGGGCTACGAATAGTGATGTGGCTGATTTATGCAGTCTCCCGGACTGAGTGATTTAAAGCCTTTCGGGCTACGGATAGTGATGTGGCTGATTTATGCAGTCTCCCGGACTGAGTGATTTAAAGCCTTCCGGGCTACGGATAGTGATGAGGACGTGACTTGTCTTCTGGCTGCGGTTGTGGAGGCGTGGCTGCCTTGTGCTTTGATTTGTGAGAGGCGTGAATGCCTCGCATTTTTGTCCACTGGGGAAAAGGTTGGACTTACGATGACTGCCGGTGTTCATCTGATGGGGATATGTGGCCTCGTAGGGGCTTTGTCCGCTGAGAAGGTGACTTCGGGCTTACTTTGATGGCCTGTGGTTGATTCACTGTTTGGCGTTTTGGAGGTATTACGTGCCTTGAGATTTGTGCCTGGAGGCGCTGGCTCCTTTTGCGCTTGTTTTACCGTTGAGTGGGCGAGGTCCGGGCTTACGATGGCAGCCGGTGTCTGAGCTGCCGTTTAGTGAGCGAAATCCGGGCTTACGATGACGGCCGGTGTCTGAGTTGTTGGGCTTTGCGCCTTTTCCTCGCAGGGGACTGGGCATGCTGTATGGCGACGTAGAGATGTGGATTTCGACCAACATTGGGGCCTATCGCCGTGGTACCGGCTTGGTGACGGCGGAGCACCTGGCACGCTCCTTCTTGTGGTTTGCCCTCTCCGAGACTCTGTTCTCGAATCATGCTACCGCGGCTCCTTTTCCTCTGCTGGAGAGTCTAATTGATTTGGAGAGGGTTGGCGAGATAGCTTGGAGCGAGGCGGGCCTGGCCGAGCTTTATTTCTCTTTGGACCGGTTTAGCCGAGGCGTGGCCAGTTCTTTGGGCTGCTTTGATTTTGCTTTAGAGGTATGAGTTTATTGCTGTTTTTGATTTAGCAATTTGTCATTTCTCCGCTTTCTTTTGCACTGAGCCTTTTCTGCGTTTGTCGCAGGTGTGGCTCTATGAGATCTTTTGGTGCTTCCCGTGGGATCGAGACGCTGAGGCCATAGCGGCCTATCCTGCCATGTTGGGCTGGGCCCGCTCGTTGAGGAGGAGGAGGACAAGTAGGGGGAAGCTCACCATCGCCTATGGGGATGTGCAGGAGCACCTGGGGAGAGATAGCCCGGCGGAGTTTGATCTGTACCCCTGGGCTCAGTATGGGGCTGACGAGTTTGAGGGTGCTCCTGTGGTGACGGCGCAAAGGAAGATGCTGCGGGGCCTGACCTGCGATGTCATGTATTTGGGAGAGAGGGTCTTCTGGCAGCATGGCCCGGGTATGCTCCCCTTGGCTCCGAGGGACCCGCCTTTTGGGATGATGGATTCCCGTGACATGGATGTGCTGGAGTTTGAGAGATATCTTGGCGGCGTGAGTGCCGATGAGTTTGTTTTGTATGGAGAGGAGTATGGGGCCTTCGTGAGGAGGAAGCTAAGGATGCCACAGGTGTTGGCGAGGGAGAGGCAGGATGGTCCGCCAGGGCCCCCAGAGGTTCCGGTGTCTGGGCCGGATTTCGCATATGTTCGTGGGGATTCATCGAGGAGGAGGGTGTCTGTACCCGTCTCTGAGCAGGCTTCTGCTGCCTACCGAGTTGACCCGGATACGCCGGTGAGTGTGCTTACTCTTTTCCATCTTGGCATCTTTTCTGTATTTTTCTCTTTTTGATTGCATGTATCTCTTTAGCTGAGCATTTCTTTGGCTGTTTGCTTGTGCAGGTCCCGGGGAGAGCCTTCGACACGCTGACCCGCCATTATGTGGCGATGCGGTCCTTTGCGTAGAAGTTGGCGGGGAAGCTGTCTTGCAGGTCTTCGCAGCGTGTGCCGGCGTACGAGCCGATGCCTTCGAGGCATTCTGTGGACATTCCTCCACTGAGGGCTGAGCCAGGGCAGCAGTTGGAGGGACCCTCTCGGGGGCGGCATAGCATGGATGCCGGGACATCTTCGGGAGTCCAGAGGCAGCCGGTCTTTCACCAGTTCTGGTCTTCGCAGGAGGCACCGAGAGAGAGTTCATCGGAGCCTGCCTTCTTCAATCCTTTTGCCGGGTTTGACCCTTCAGAGTATTTTGAGTACCCACCCCAGGAGGGGGTTCAGTATTCTGATGACGAGGGTGTGGTCAAGCGAGTTTGCTGTGGTGCCCGACTTCTCGCTTGATGATGATGATGATGATGAAGAGTCGGATTAGGGCTCATTTGCTTTCCCTCTTTCCATATCTTCTTCTTTTTTTTTTTTTTAGCAACAGACATTTTAGGGTACCTGTAATAAAACACTTGTATTTGCATAGCAAAAGCATTTTATTTTAAGATGTGATTCCCGGGAATTGTCCTAGGAATTATTGCTATTTTATTATTTGTGCATGCCACGTGAGCTGGGAGTGCGTTTGTGGGTAGTGTATGCTTGCCGGGAATGGCTTTGGCCAGAATTTGGGCAGTTGGGAGCAAGGTCCTGCTGGGAACAGTGTTTGTTGTACTGTTTGCTGGGAAAGTGGGACCATGGTGCAATAAGGTCCGTACGGACCAACATGGGATGCAAAGAGGTCCGTACGGATCTCCTTTGCTTTTGGGAAGGGATAAGTGTTTTCCAGATGTCTGGACTTTCCCCACTTCCCATTTGCAGTCATTTCGATCTCTCTTCCCCATTTTCTCTAGGAACCTCTATTTTTGCCATGAATTCTTCGTATGCTCCAAGAGTTTTGCCGAGGCTTTTGAAGGAGTGGCAAGCATACTTCCTTGAGCGGCTGAAAATGTGGATGCGACACCGTATGAGGCATCCTAGGCATGCTTTCGAGGTAAGGTTTCGACTTTGCTCGGTTTGGTCCCTTAAGGAGTTGGTTCCTAATTGGGAATTGTTGCAGGCTGCCTCGAAGTTCTGGGATGTTAGGAGGCATGTGTATTGCTTCTCCTACAATGAGATGGTGCCTACCTTTGAGGATTTTCGGGCTTTGATTGAAGGACCGGAGGTGGAGGCCATCTCGCTTCCTTTGATTGGCGGTGCTGCCGTGAGTGTGAAGCTTGCATGCTTTCTTCGGACTTCATTGGAAGAAGTGCAGGGCATGATGCTTGATTCGGGTCATATTGACATTTCTGCGCTGCCGGAGCGGTTTATGATTGATGATGAGAGTGATGTCTCGTGGGATGCATTTGGCTTGTGCGTGATAGCAACGCTTTTCATGGTCAGCTCCCTTGGGGTATGTGATGGTGCTTTGCTGGATGTGGTAGGGCATTGCAGAGCTGGAGAGGATATTGTCCCGTTGGTGCTGGGGGAGACTCTTCATGATATTGACCGTCTGGCGACTGGGGATAGGTTCATGAGAGGGGGAAGCCCCGCTTTGCTCACCTTGTGGTTGCGAGATAGATTTCAGGCCATGCCCGAGGCTCCGACGTCGTTTAGCCCGTGGTCGTTTGCTCAGCGACCTCTTGTGTTGGATATGGATCAGTCCGCCTGGGAGAGATGGATGGCACGGCTTGGTACGCATCAGATCCGTTGGTGGGTTCCGCACTGGAGGATTGAGACTAGGAGGGCCTTTCAGGAAGTTGTGTGTGTGTGTATGTGCTTTTAAAAATGCATGTTGTATATGATGTCTACATCGTACGCTATGTATGGAAACGTATTGAAATAGTAATGGATGGAAGCCTTACCAATGTTGGTTCGTGTCTATCTTCCGCTGGGGAATAGTGTTTGAGTGTTGAATAGTGTTTCGGGATGGCGTTGGGACGTGCCGGTGTCTGCGGACAGAGCTTCGGTGTGCCTCGAGATTGTCAGGTGTGTACTCGGACAGAGTTTCGTCGTGCGTTGGGATCGCAGGGATCTTTGAATGGACTCAGGCAGAGGTTCGTCGTGCGTCGGGATCGTCGGTTGCGCTCGGGCAGAGTTTTGGCGTGCGTCGGGATCGTCAGTTGTGCTCGGAAAGGGCCGGGACACCTCGGGATGGATTAGCAGGGCTTCAGGATGGATTGGAAAGGCTTCGGGATACCTCGAGAGTGCCTCGGGGAAGCTCGGGAGCATCTCGGGAGCGCTCGACAATGCTCGGTAGGGCTTTGGAGTACCACGAGGGGCCTCGGAATGCCCCGAAAGGAACCGAAAGGGACCGGGATTGCCCTGAAGGGTCTTAGTGGGGTTGCCTGAAGGCTGGGAGAGAGAGAGAAGAGGGAGATTTGTGAAAAATGAGAGGGGGAGCCCTCTATTTATAGGGTCCAGATTCTGGCAAGGTTTGTCGCAGGACACTGGCAACCATTACCACTTTTTTTGGTTTTCCTGGATTTAAGGGAATATTGTGGACTTTAAGGAGATTTTGTAATTATGATGTCTCTTGGCAAGGTATGTCGCACGACACTGGCTGCCATTACCAGTTTTTGGTTTTCCTGGATTTAAGGGAATATTGTGAACTTTAAGGGGATTTTGTAATTATGATGTCTTCTGGCAAAGTGTGTCGCACGGCACAAGCTACCATTTCCATATTTTCCAAAATTCCTAAGAAGTCCTTTTGTACTTTTTATCCCAGAATGCCCCCCCCCTTGGTTTGATTGGTGGTTTTTGGGGTTTTTGAAGGCTATGGATGTTCGAGATTACGTTTGTGTGAGTCTGCGGTGTTTCCCGTGCGTCGGATGGGGAGTGATCCAGATTGGGGTACTTACACATCCCCATCAATCAAATTCAAGGGTGAAAAGACCAAAATTCCCTTGAAACTAAGAGTTAGGCCGTCTGGCCTGTTTTACTTGAAGAACCAGAATTCTCATCAAGTCCCTACAATTTCCAAAATGCCCAAAAACCCCCAAAATTGAGCCTTAGGCCGTCCGGCCTGTTTTGCAATTTCACCCCTATAAATACAAGGGCTGTCATTTTGTAAAAGAGGAGAAAAACATTACCCTCTCTCAAAAACCCCACGGTTCAGAGCAGTTCTACCCCTTCCCGAGCCCCGTTTTGTCTCGATTTGCGTGAAAATCCCATTTTCCGACCAAACACGAGCCAAACACCTTCCAAAACACTTTCTAAACACCAAACCGTATCCCGTATACATCTTTTCGAGTCAAATAGTCAATCCCTAGCCATAGGTAACACTCTCTCTCTCTCTCTAAAACTTTGTTTTGCCTCGATTTACGTGTAAAATGCCATTTTCGATTCGGCCGAAAATATCAAAATGTAGACATAACGCTGTCTACGGGGCTTGATACGTTTTACCCTCTAATCATCTTCTCTTCCGTAAGAGAAGTAATTTTGGGTTAAAACGGCGTTCCAATCCCCTTTTTACGTTTTCGTCGTTTACAGTCCGGATCGTTTGATCCGTTGATTCGTTCTTTACCGTCCGAACCGTTTGGTTCGTGATCGTCATTTACAAAGTCCGAATCATTTGATCTGTTGATACTGTTATTTACTTTACACAACTTTACAAATTCGAGTTGTTTGACTCGTCGATCGCATCTTTACTGTCCGGATCGTTCGATTCCGTTGATACCGCACTTTTAAATACTGTCATTTACAAGTACGAGTCGTTTAGCTTGTGAAAGTATTTACTTATAAAAGTCCAAGTCACAAAATGGCTCGTTGATCGTATATCATTTAATGTCTTTTTTCATGAAATTGGTAACAATGTAATGCTCGGTTAAAAACCGGAGTTCGTCATTCGAACTCCTTTTCAAAACAACGCAAAATCGACGTTTGACATTCAAACGCTCATTTCCGACTCAAACCCCGACGTTTGACATTCGAACTCTCTTTTCATTAAAATCAACGTTTGTCATTCAAACTAAAGATTTAAGTTCGTCACTCGAACCCCTCTTTTCAAACTCATAAAACCGACGTTTGTCATTCAAACGCTCGTTTTTACCACAAATCAACGTTTGTTATTCAAACCAAGATTAAAACTTGCATTCAAGCTCCTTTTCAAAATACAACACACACACGCACACACAATTTCGAGAAAGGTAGAAAGACTCGTCATGCGAGGCGTTTCAGGTGATCACAACATACTCTTCCCGAAACGTAACGTGACCTCCGAACATAACAATCTCTGGTCCTAAAAGCTTTTTTTTTTAAGTTTTGGCTACCAATCAAAACGTTCCATTTTTTAAAGTCTTTTTTTCAAGTTTTGGCTATCAATCAAAACGTTCCATTTTCAAAGCCTTTTCCAAGTTTTGGCTACGAATCAAAACGACACCCTTTTGCCAAAAAACCAGCCATTTTCAAAGTTTGGGCTCATAATACAAAATGGGGTGGCGACTCTCCCTTTCTTTTTCCAGGCGAGGTCCCAAGTACGCGAAATGCCGCTCGCCGCATCCCCCCGCGCGCGATCCGGGTAATTTCAGGGAGGAGAATTTATTAACCGGCAATTTGCTGCTTTCTTGTGTAAACACGGTATTGGTCATCTCACTTCTTATCCCTACACTCCCCAAAAAAACGGGGTTGTTTAGCGTAAACACCGTTGTAAGTGCTCCAATTTGAGCTTGTTAGAATTTTCGTTAGAAAATTAACGAAAGTTATAACATTCCTAACAATTCCTAACATTCCTAACATTTCTAACAAAGCAAGGGCAAAGTGGGCATTGTTATTTAAGGATAAACCAAGGAAAGGAATCAAAAAAGCAAAAGAAATTAAAGAAAACCAAAAATAGAAATGGCTGGAACAAAAACTGGCTGTTAATTTGATTTTTTTTTGAAAAATATTTCTTGTGTCCAAAGCCTGAAGCAGCATTTAATGAACAGTGCACGCTGAAGATCCCATCCGCGCGGACATGTTTGCATTTTCAGAGGGCTATAAATTGAGCCCTCCAGTCTCAAAAATAAAAAAAAGAAGAACACATTTCCTCAACTGCACTTTGGCGAAAATAGAGAGAAAACGGTGAGAATTCCATAGAATTGTCACCTTTTTCTCAACTATTCAACCAAAATCACACTCACTCAAACACTATCATATTCAAGCCTCAAACACTCTTACATTCAAGCCAAAGCTCCAAAACACAAAGAAGATTGGTATAACCTCCCTCTTCTTACCCTAAATCTCTCATCCATGCATGCATTTTCAAGCTACAAAATATAGTTCATTCATCTTCTTGTCTTAGATCCAAGAAGATCTCCATGGAAGTTCATCTCCATGGATGATCTTCTACAAGGATCAACATTATTTTCAAAGTGTTCTTACTTTCTTGCAAAGAAAACACATTTTCAAAACCCTAAAAATCATTTTTATACATCAAATCTCATTTTCAAAGGATAAAATTTCCCTTCCCAAGCAAATGAAGTGCTTAGTCCTAATGTACCCCAAGGATGGTTTGATATAGTTGATTCACCACTAAAATGTCAAGTGATCACTAATCAAAACCTAGGGAAATGGGGACAAGCATGGATGCCAAACCCCCTTTAAAATCATGTTTTTCTTTCTTGAGAAGTTGCTGTCCAGTAGCAATTTTCTAAGACCCCAGTCCATGGCCTAATTTTTTGGACACAGATAAACTTAGAATTTGGTGTTGACTACAAAATACGTTTTGTAGCCAACATCCAGATCTTTCCAGAAATATTTTTACTTTATTTTCACCAGTCTCTGGGAGTCCAGATCTCATATCTGAGATTTCCAGAAGGTTTTGGGTCCTCAAATCTTCTCCAAAATGGAAAATTCTTTCACATAAATCTTATTTGAGGTGTCTGGAACAACTTTCATTCTCTGAGTTTTCTCAGATTATGAAGTTTTGAAGCCCTTAAATCTATTTCAAAATCAAGTGTCCACTGCCTATTTCATTCTGGCAGAAGTGTTCTTCAACTTTCAAAAATCTTTTGAGCACCAAAACTCAACCCAAAAATCACCCCAAAAATCATGGGATCTGTACAAAGTCTAATAAAGAATTTCCAATTTTTACTTTTCTAAGTTTCAACTTATTTTGGCCAAAACACACACACACACACACACAACTGATTTTTAGCTTGGAAGACTCGTTTTACGAGGCATTCCGGGTGCACACTAACGTCCTTCCCGGCGTGTAACATGACCTCCGAACCCAAATCTCTAATCTCGGGCATTTTTCAAAGTTTTGGCCCTTAAAATAAAAATGGCGTGGCGATGTAGACACCCCATTCTGAACCAATAAATCATGATTACACTACTCTTAGTCTCTCTTTTATGTTTTGATGAAAGCGTATCAGTTTCGTCATGTTTCGTTAAGTTTCTAACTAACCTCGTTAGTTTTGGACCTAACTGACTAACGGAATAAGCTGAAGAGGACAAAATAGTCATCGCACTAGATATCTCGCACGAGATATCATATCTCGCACGAGATATCCCCTCGACAGATGTGCGTAAATCACTCTCCTTCTCCGTTTCAACCTCCTTTCTTGATAAACCTCATCTAATCCGGTTCTCCAATCGAATTGAGTTCGGAAGCTTTCTAGGAGTGTTTTACCTCTCCACCTCTACCTCTTAAATCCCTATAAATACTTGGTGACTTCCACCGTTTCGAGGTCCAATTTCACACAACACACACAAATTGTTGGTTTCTTTCCACGAAAGACTCCTTCAAATCACTCACAAATAACTCATAAATTCGTCCTTCAACCACGTTGATTGACGAACATCAAGGCTCAAGCCTAGCATCAAGGCGAAGCTCTGTCCGCATCAAGACTTGACTCACATATTGAGTCGAAACTCTGCCCAAATCGCTTCTCGATCGAGAAGACATCTTAGAACCACGTTCTAAATCAAATCCTCCCTAAACTAGGTAAACTCCTATACTTTTACTCTTTTCTTCTTAATCTCTCTCTATTGGCTTTTAGAGTGGTGTAATCCCATCAAAAGGATTAGCCTAGAGTCCCTTCAATCGATGAAGGCGATCTCGAAGCGTACAATCCGACATTCCTAATCAAGAAATTGATTAGGGTTTTCTTGTTCTTTATTTAATTAGTAATTAAAAAGATTGATAATACTCAATTGGCAAGACCGATCTCCGGATTGGGTGGAATGGATGCTCCTCGACCTACCCATTCGATAACTTAACCCCCGAACCCTCAAATCTCTTTTTTAAGGTTTTTCTTATTGTTTTCCTAAATAAATAATAAGTGGCGACTCTGTTATTTCAAAAATTCACGCATTGCTACAGTTTGGCGACTCTGCTGGGGACAATTAATTAAGAGGGTTAGACTTGCGTTACAATTGAGTATTATCAATTTTTTTATTTTTCTGTAAATATTCTGATTTTTCTGGATTTTTTGGAATTTTTCGACACTGTTTTCATAAAAAAAAAACTGTTCAAATACTTATCCCGCGCGAGATATACTAATCTCGCGCGAGATTAGTACACGGCAGAAAAAGCCAAAAGGTTCCTTCTTCCTGTTTGGCGGCGGGCTTTAAAAGAAAAAAAATGGGTTTTGGTCTTCACAGTGAGTTGACCGCACAAACCAACAAAAAAAAATAATAAAAAAAAGGGCCTTGGCAATTGAATTGTGGACTTTTTAATCCCCTTCAGTTGACCGCAATACACAAAATAAATCTTTGGCTCAGTTGACTCTCTTTCAAAGTTGACCATATTCAAAAACAAAAAAAAAACAAAAAAACAAAAAACAGTTTTCGAAAACTTCCAAAATAAATTCCAGAAAATTCAAAATAAATTATTATTATTATTTTGCTTGTGCTAATTTTATTTTGCAGGGTAGAATAATTTTAATTACTCGAACTATATACCTGCGTGTGATTGGTTATTTAATTTAAAGTCCGGTCCATGGAGGATTCGGGAGTTGTAATTTAAATTAATTTATCTCTCGCTCTCTATCTCTTTAAGTGGAACTACGGCGGCCTGAGTCTTCCTAATTTGGGAGAAACGTAGGCAACCACTTGGTGCGGCCATTATCTGTTTTTCTTTTAGTTTTAAAAAATAAAACTTCCTATTTTACTCTATCACCTAGATTGACTCTCACACACGCGCACTCATATTATAACTGTCATTACACTACATACCCTCTATAAACCCGGGACCCACACTAAGGACGGATGACGGTAACCACCTAGTCGCCGGTCTCTCCGAAGTTGGATCATCCCACTCCGCGTATTCAATCCATCTAGATTGTCATATCGCGGGGAGCCTAGCCTTCCATCCCTGCATCGCCACATAATCATGTAGATTGACTTTTTAGGACACTCCGTGACCGGTCGGTTTGATCTTGGAGTCCTTGTAATCCCTTGTCAAGATCGTTTTGTGCAATAATCCACGAAAAAGAAATCAATAAATTGTCGCTTCGGAATTGTCCCTTCGGAAACGTCCCTACGGTTGTCCCTTCGGATTCGCCCCTAAAAAGAGAAAATTTTCTCATCAAAATTATTGCACAAAACTTGATGTTACTTTGGATTACTCCGACCCCTAGGTCCCTAGGTTTGGTTCTTGAACTTTAGAAACCCCCAAAACGGATTTTCCGTCCGACCAAAATTAGGATTAAAATCAGAAAATTGTGACTTTCCGTGGTGAAGTCTCGCGCGAGACTACTTGTCTCGTACGAGATGAGTGTTCGGTCTTTTCGTGTTTTGGCCAAAACCTTCAAACCTTCAAGCCTTCATTCACCCTATTCAGCCGACTTGTTGGGACTCGATCATGGTTTAACACGGTTGCTACACGTCTAGGTTCTTCGCCAAAGCTCGACACGATGTCTGCTTCTCCTTCTACCACCGAGGCCAATTTCAACGATGCTAAGGTCCAACTCATCGAAGCCATGACTAGGTTGGATGAACAAAGTAAGCAAATTGATGAGCAAAATGCCCAAATGGCCGCCCTCATGAAAGAACTCAATGATTTGAAAGTCAAGAAAGGAAGAAAGCAAAAGCAGAAAGTGGAATCCTCCTCCGACGAAGAGGAATCCTACACCAAAGTGAATAAGAAAACCAAGAAGTCAAGCAAGAAAAAGGAAGAATCCGATTCCTCCTCTTCCTCATCCTCCTCCGATAATGAGGAACATACCTCCAAGGGTGCTAAAACCAAGAAAGAAGGTAGTGGTGAAACTACTAAACTTGGTGACCATGTTACTAAGAACTACCTCGAGAAGAAACTTGCAACTCTTGACACTTCAAAAGGGTCATTCGTTCCATTTGATCCCGATGCTCTTCAACAATCCATCACTAAGTTTCCTCGCAAGTACAAAACACCCGACATTGCCAAGTTCAATGGTACTACCTGTCCTCGAGCTCACGTTGAGACCTACACTTGGGCCATGCTTCCAATGGGCGTTGATAACACAATCTTGGCCCAATGCTTTCCTCAAACTTTAGAAGGTGCTGCAAGGGATTGGTACATGTCTCTTCCTACGACTACAAGGCTTGATTGGTCATCCGCATGTTTAGTCTTCCAAAGGCAGTTTGAAGACAACTCCACTTATCGCCCTACTAGGAGGGATCTTGAACAAACCAAGCAACATGCCAATGAGTCCTTTGTTGAATTTGCTAGAAGATGGAGACTCAAACTCACTAAAATCGTCGAAAGGCCTACTCTCAAAGAGCAAATCCACATCTTCCTTCAATGCCTTCGCGATGAATTTCAAGAGAAGCTCGCCGGTAACTACTTTCCTAGTTTCAATGAACTCCTCGAGTCCGGAATTAGGGTTGACAACTTCCTAAAAAGCAAAAAGAAGGAAAGTACTTTCCGCTACAACAAGCCCACCACAAGTAAGGATGCTTCAGTCAATGCTATTGCAGTCAACCGCTCCAACACCGGAAAGTATTCTGATGTCCCTCCTCCCGAAAAGAAAAAGAGGCACTACGACAAAATTGAAGGAATCACTCAAGAAGAACTCTTCGATGTGCTTGTTCAGAATGAAAAAATCAAACCAAGGGAAGGTGGTCCTCCGAAGGATATGGGCCCGAATCATGCTCATCACTTATTCTGCAAGTACCACAACTTCACCGGCCATGACACCAACTCCTGCCACCACTTGAAGGACATCATACAAGACCTCTTTGATAATGGAGATCTAGAACGTCCCAACGTCATCACCAATCCTCTCCCTCGCAATCCATGAAGAAGATGAAGCTCCAAGAAGAAACCCACACTTACCACTTTGGGGCTACCACTATCCTCTCCCTTTCTCCTTTGATAGAAGTAGATTAGGTTTTAAAGTTCCAAGTATGAACTCGAAGAGTCATTCTGTCTTTCTAGTACTCCTCACCTCCTCTAGTTTGTGTCTTCTAAACTATCGAGTCTGTTCTTAAATTTCTCAATTAATCAAAGTAATTTTCCTTTCCTAAACACTTTCCCTAAGGTTGTTCTACCTCATGAATATCATTCAACTCATGCAAAGTAATGGACCTTCCATTCACTAAATCATCGCGAAAATAGAGACTTCTAAGCGAGCTTAAGAAGAAATTTGTCCTTAGGAAGCTTAAGGGCTAAACATTACCCCTACTGAAAGTTAGAGACCAACAAGCGAAGAAAGTCAAAGGTACTGCTATCAACATTCACCCCAAGAAGAGTGGGGCTACTCAACTCAAGGCTTTGAGAGTACAAAAATAAAAGCTCGCTAGGTCGAAACTCCTCAAATAGTCCTAGGCAAAAATAGAGCATCAAAAAAAAATAAAAAAAAATAAAAAATAAAAGAGAGAAAGAAAAACTCTCAAGCCTTCATCGCCCCACAACAAGGATGGAATTTCAACAAAGGCAAGAAGGACTCTCCCACAAAGAAGAGGAGTCAAGTGATACCAACAAAAGAAAAGAGGATTCCTCAACATCCTCCTACATCAAGTGAAGAAGACTTTCAGTATCAAGAAAAATGTTTACCCTTAAGTCATACTAATGATTGGCTTTCTTCTCAAACTTATTTAGAGACTTCTAGATGATGCAAGGTTCATTTAAAGGTAGAATAACTTCTCTAGACCCTTGAGCCACATAGAGTTCCTTGTTGAGTCTAGGGGCTTTCTATTAGCCACTCTCATACACATTCTTGAAATCCAATCATCAAAACTAGGGCTTCCTAACCTTTCCTCCCCCAGTCAATCTCTATTTCAACTTTTCAAAACAATCAAATCTACATTAGGGGCTTTCCTCTTTGCTTCTCACTCTCATCATTATAAAATTCACCTCTCCAAAGAGTCAATGCTTGGATCACCTTCCAAAGAATAGAGTCCGTCTCTCCTCAACTAAACTTGAGATCTCATTTCTCTCTCCTCAATAAGATTTTCTCTCTCTGAGTTCTCTTCGAGTTACATACTATTCAAAAAAAATGATGAAAAAAAAATTTTTAAAGACGCAAAAGAGATGCCCGCTAGATTGAAAACCCGAAAGGGCGGTCTAGGCAAAAACCAGGGTGCGCACTAAGAAAAAAAAATCATATCATAGGACAAAGGGAGAGTATTCTTCAGCCTTCTTCATCAAACATCATTCGATCTTTTTCAAATCAAATCAACAAGGAGAGTCTTCTTCGATCACCTTCAAATCAAAGAGAGCAGCTTCACAAGCCTGTTCACAAAGTCATCTACCACTTGCAAGCAACCTGGGGCTTGAGACACCAAAGGGCCTTGGACATAAAGCCATTACGACAGTCAACAGATGTGTAGTCGTTTGCCTCCTAGAGACACGACTCAAGGAGAAGTAAGAATGAAGATTCTCAACAGACCTAGATGGGTTCACACAAGGATACTCATCGAACGAAATTCTACAACAATACAACCTCGCTGACTAGCAACAGATTCTGCAAAACCTGATTGGGTCCCTACTTGTCAAACACAAGTTCACTCATATAGATCACCCATCTCAAATACAAATCCATACACATGTCCCTACATGTCCGTATACCATACACTCATACATAAACTTACCACCAAAATGTCCGACCGGCCATTTACACGAACAGACGTAAGCACCACCACGTAAGTCCAGTCAAACAACTAAAATTTGGAAAAAATCTCTACTTGGAATCTTTATGTGCTGACAGGTACAGAAAGATAAGAATCATTCGGGTCTATCCGAGATCAGCATGCATATATCCTTGCATTACAGGGACCGACAGAACCTCCATCTCAACCGACAACTTCAAGTCCGTGACCTCGGCAACATCAACAAAGTCTGCGTCCGCAGCAAACCTCAAGTCCGTGACCTCGGCAACAACTTCAAAGTCTGTGATGGCAGCAAACTTCAAGTCCGTGACCTCGGCAACAACTTCAAAGTCTGTGATGGCAGCAAACTTCAAGTCCGTGACCTCGGCAACAACTTCAAAGTCTGTGATGGCAGCAAACTTCAAGTCCGTGACCTCGGCAACAACTTCAAAGTCTGTGATGGCAGCAAACTTCAAAGTCCGTGACCTCGGCAACGACAACTTCAAAGTCTGTGATGGCAGCAAACTTCAAGTTCGTGACCTCGGTAACGACAACAAAGTCCGTGACCTCGACAACGACAACAAAGTCCGTGACCTCGGCAACAACGGCAACGTCAGTAACCTCGGGCGGCACACTTCAACAACTTCATCAACAAATGGGTATCTTCAGAATTGGGTCAAGTCCTTGATTCCTCAGTATGATTTTACCTTTTCAAAAAAAATCCCTCCTCAATTTTCAAAAAATGCTTTTCAAAATACCTAAAATAGCCTTTTTAGTGTTTTGGAGTCGAACTACGTTTGGTCTGATTCTCTCTTAGAGATACGTAGGCAGCCGTGTGGCACGACCATCCCAATGTTCAGAATGATGTCTTTTCTATCGACGACACTTCTTCTTTCATAAGACCTGTCGCCGAGGGGCTCTGTAGACACCCCATTCTGAACCAATAAATCATGATTACACTACTCTTAGTCTCTCTTTTATGTTTTGATGAAAGCGTATCAGTTTCGTCATGTTTCGTTAAGTTTCTAACTAACCTCGTTAGTTTTGGACCTAACTGACTAACGGAATAAACTGAAGAGGACAAAATAGTCATCAGACTAGATATCTCGCACGAGATATCATATCTCGCACGAGATATCCCCTCGACAGGATGTGCAGAAATCACTCTCCTTCTCCGTTTCAACCTCCTTTCTTGATAAACCTCATCTAATCCGGTTCTCCAATCAGAATTGAGTTCTGGAAGCTTTCTAGGAGTGTTTTACCTCTCCACCTCTACCTCTTAAATCCCTATAAATACTTGGTGACTTCCACTGTTTCAGAGGTCCAGAATTTCACACAACACACACAATTTGTTGGTTTCTTTCCACGAAAGACTCCTTCAAATCACTCACAAATAACTCATAAATTCGTCCTTCAACCACGTTGATTGACGAACATCAAGGCTCAAGCCTAGCATCAAGGCGAAGCTCTGTCCGCATCAAGACTTGACTCACATATTGAGTCGAAACTCTGCCCAAATCGCTTCTCGATCGAGAAGACATCTTAGAACCACGTTCTAAATCAAATCCTCCCTAAACTAGGTAAACTCCTATACTTTTACTCTTTTCTTCTTAATCTCTCTCTATTGGCTTTTAGAGTGGTGTAATCCCATCAAAAGGATTAGCCTAGAGTCCCTTCAATCGATGAAGGCGATCTCGAAGCGTACAATCCGACATTCCTAATCAAGAAATTGATTAGGGTTTTCTTGTTCTTTATTTAATTAGTAATTAAAAAGATTGATAATACTCAATTGACAAGACCGATCTCCGGATTGGGTGGAATGGATGCTCCTCGACCTACCCATTCGATAACTTAACCCCCGAACCCTCAAATCTCTTTTTTAAGATTTTTCTTATTGTTTTCCTAAATAAATAATAAGTGGCGACTCTGTTATTTCAAAAATTCACGCATCGCTACAGGCGACTCCGTCTTTTTCCGGTTTTATTTGATTTTCAAAGAAACGCAAAATCGAATTTTCCCGCGAAATTTTGATGGCACATCGTTACAGTGGCGACTCCGCTGGGGACTGATTTTAAGCTTTTTCTAAAAAAAAAATGATATTTGGTATATTGGTGGAAACCATTAAACTTCCCGTTATCGCCTCCTAACACGAGTCGGGGATAAATTGTGGTTTAACAATCTCACGTACCGGTATCATCGTTTTCAAAAAAAAAGAAAAGCTTTTGAGGGTCAAGCTTTCGTCCCGGCATTAAAAATCATTTGTTGTGTGCGTTGATTTTTGCACATTTTCGTGTTGTTTTGGCCACCTCGGAGAAAGTCAAAGTTTTGACTGTCGGAATCATGTCCCTACCTGTTGGAATTTTTGTGCTTATGTGCTCCTTTCAAAAAAAAAATTCAAAAAAAAAAAAATTCAAAAAAAAAAGATTTTCAAAAAAAAAAGAAAATTTTCAAAAAAAAATCATGCATCATATTTTTAAGACACATGAAAAATTTCTATTTTACTCAGAAAAAGAAGATAGACTGCTTGCACACTACGCGCACGTGACCGTACACTGCACACTACGTCCCTAACCCGGGGAAATCCTTGTCGCGGCCCGTTTGGTCTTATTACGCCTCTCGGTGCAAGCACAGGACTACCCAAACATCCCATGGAGCCTCGTGTCGACCATGCACTTGTCCGTGACACACTTTGTCCGAGACCCGGTTGGTTTTTAGTCTGGTCTGTGTCATGCCCTGTCTGTGTATAGACCTTTCCTTTCAAGCCTTTGTCGGCATACCGACTCAATATCTTTCGGGGACCCTAATCAGTCGAAGCTCTGCCGGTTTTCCGCCGCAGACTTTGACCAAGATATTGGCCGGCGCCTTGACTTCGGCTCTGACTGGCACAAATTATACACTGACTCCAAGCATGACACTGAGTCATCAAGGATTAATGATTATTCCATGCCTAATTACGGCCTAATTGACGACAAGTCAAGATCAATCGTGGACATTCATCAGTCCAAATCATGCCGACTTTTCGTCGAGCCCTCGGACATGATCTTGACTTTGACGTCAGCTTTGTCCGTAATTTGCATCGAATGCTCGTTAAGACTCGATTACCCGCCAGACTTTTAGGATCGTTTTTCTTTCGGTCGGTGGGACCCGCTTGCCCTATAGGACCCTCGCCCGGGGCTGTCCACCCTGGGAGGTCGAAATACAGGTGGAATACGAGGGGTTTATAGACGTAGTGACGGGGCCCACTGATCCAGGATCCAGAGTAGTTTGCGAAAAAGAAGAGCAATCTTTTCCAACCGATTAGGTTAATAAAACATGTTTTAAGTAAACATGAACAAATAACTGCATGTTGCATGAGCCCAAAGCCCAAACACTTACCCTCCTTCAATTCCCAGACATCTGAACCTTCGTGCCCTTTCCCCCGCAGCTCCTCACAAAGGTTGGTTCCGGACACCGGGTCACCGTTTGATCAGTTGGGAAGAGTCAAGCGCGTCATCAGCTTCACCGTTTGTTCCGACTCCGGGTTTCAGAATGTCTGCATCAGCCGGTAATGATGGGGACAACGTCACTCCGCCTCCCGGGACCCCTCAGACAGAACAGCAGTGGAATCAGTTAGCAGAACATATGAGGTTACGACAGGAAGCACAGCTGAATAGCCTTATGGAGGCTATCAAAAGCCATGGTTTGGCCGCCAGCCTCAATCCCGATGGCACCTTCACCGTGGAAGAAGACGAGGATGCCAATCCCACTCTCAGTCGCCCTGATTACTCCAGGATGCCACCACCCACCTCCTATGGTACCACTACCAGAACCCATGCTCCTCGGTCTTCGGGTCAGCCAGCTCCCCAACCACAGACCACTGGATCCATGCAGCCCGACGGCACAAATCAGTTCACAGTTCCTCAGTGGGGACAAAGCCAGTACGGAATGTCTTCTCACGGTTGGGGTTATCTCGGAATGCCACAGCTAATTGGGATCCCGCCACAGTTTGGAACCGATCAATCCGGGCCTTCGCAGCAACAGTTCAAAGGGCCACAACAACAGTTCGGCATGCCTCAACAGCCGTCAGGAGCCCCTCCTCAGAATGATGTTATCTCAGCTGCTCCTCCTACAGCTTTCACAAACCTATTTCTCGCTCAGGATTCGATGGGTTACCAAACCTCCATCCCAGTTTCATCAGAATCACCAGGACCGCAGTACCCCCCGGGTTATACACCATCGCCTCAGCCGGCCATGCAATTCAACAGTCAGGGACAGCAGCCCGCACCTAAGCCTACTTACGGGCCCCACTCTGGAAATCCAAGTTATCCGGCTACAGCAAGACTGCCTCCAGCCACTTTGCCAGTTGAAAACCCACAGCAAGCCGAAAGGTTCTATCCTTTTGCTCAGGGTCCTATTCATGCTCCCCAGGGTAACTCAGCCCAAGGACAGGTTTTCACCTACATCTCCAGGCCGGCCATTCCCTCCACCAGTCTGCCGCCAGTGGTAGCTCCTCTCTCTAGCTCAGCCACTAGTTTGAACGCCATGGCTCCGCCACCAGACCCTCATCTGGCCTGGTTCATGGAACAACACAAAGAAATGAAAGCAATGCATCGCCGAGTTGATCGCCAAGAAGTCCGCTTTCCGGCCTACTGCACCCAGGACTCCATTGTTCCTTCCGCCCCACAAATTCGTGATGCCTAACTTGGATCTCTTTGATGGGACCGCATGCCCGAAAACCCATTTGGACACATATACCTTGGCGATGAAGGCCAAAGGGTGCACCAATCGCCAGCTTGGCTGACTATTTCAGCCTATCTTTGAAGTCCAGTGCCTTAAAGTGGTTCTTCCGCTTAAAGCCCGAGGCCAGGGCTACATGGGACCAGATTACCAATGCCTTCACAGAAAAGTACAAGGCCAACTTGGAGTGGGAAACAAATAGGGTTGACCTCCAAACAACAAAGGTGTGGCCTCCGATGAGAATGTTGGGGACTTCTATAGGTGGTGGAATACAAACTCAGTGAAATGGCCATCCCTCCTTCCGAAGAGGAACAACTGGACATCTTCCGGTCATGCTCGAAACCACATCTCGAGAGCCTCCCTCGGTCACTTCCCGTACTCGGACTTACGGGCCATGGTTAACTCCGCAGCCTAAGTTTGAAAAGGATTACACCGCAACCGGCCGCCGCACTCGCTACGTATATCGGGCTCCTTCACGCAAACACCGCCCTCGCTCCTGCTAAAGGCAAAGAGATGATTAACTATGTGGGACAGGAATGTAATAACACAACTCCTTTTGCTCCCAGAAAACCAGTTGAGCCCAGACCACGAGTCATGAACCTCGAAAACTTTGGAATGCCCCTGAACGACATCTTTAGGGGACTGGTGAAAGAAGGCTTGCTGCGACCTTTGGAGAATTTCCAACCCATAAATCCGAATGCTCCCATGGATACTACAAAGTATTGCGCTTTTCATCAAGCTCACGGACATCTGACTGACAATTGCTTCACTCTGAAAAAGGCAATCCAGGGATTGATAGAGCAAGGAAAGTTGGAAGGCCCCGAAGGGCCTAATACAGTCAAGAATCCTCTGCCAAGGAGCCATAATCAGGTAAACATGATTGAATGTGGAGAACCTTCGCATGCCCAGGAAGATGCCGATGAAGCTTCCCAAATACCCATGGCCAACCTTGTCGAGGATCCTGAATTCGGATTCCCCCTCAGCCTTGAGGATATCGAACAAATCAACCCACCTTGGTCTCATGTCAGAGACTCCCTGCAAGAATACGAGGCCCGTTATTTCTCGGATGAAGGGAAAGCCGATACTGAAGAACTGGGGTTGTTCCGGTCAAAACATGAAAGAACCATTTACACAAGATGGTTAGAGCAGTCAAGAAAGATTGAACAAGAAAGCTTCAGGCGGGCTCCTGTACTGGGGCTTATCAGCAAAGAGGCCGAGGAGCATCTGGAGCTAGTACACTCCTGCAAGTTGGTCTTGGGAAAGGCTGAATATGATCCCGAAAACAGCGAAGAATCGGAAGAGGAGGAAGAATCCTTCTACATTCTACCTGGTGTCAAATACGTGCCACCCCCTCTCACTCTTCCCCCGTAGTTTCTGGGTGGAGAAGCCGAATTGCAACTACCACTTTCGGGAATGGGAGCTTATGATAATTTCTGCGGCTGCACGCACCCATATTCCCCTAACGGATTTGATCGGCGTTCCCTCTCAGCCGAAATCCCGGTAATATGGGAAGATGATTCCGATGACAGCGATGACGATGATGATGACGAGAGCGAAGAGTCAACTGAGGCCCCAGATCCGGAAATAATCTGGAACAATCATGTCGGAAATGAGTCCATGGGAGCCAGGCACAATGGTTGGTTGTCAGCAAGCGACGACGAAGAAACTTCGGAAGAAGAATATGAAACCGAGGATATGAAGGCCATGAAGTTTCCTGGGTCTGAGTACGTGGATGTCTTAGAGTTCAACACCGCCTACCATGCTTTGGGGAAAGGATTTTCAGGCGTCCGATCCAGGCTGATAGTTGAAGATCTGATAGAGAGAGGGAAATTAACTCCCATCCGCCCAAATGAGAAAATAACCATGGTCAGATCAAATCCACCCCGGAACAAAGTAACACTCCTTGTCAGGGTTACCCAAGAAGAGGTCACCTTCCCCGAATGTATGTCGCCTCTCGTAGAAGTCCTGAAACCGACATGATACCGGGATGCACCTCCCACACGTAATGCTATAATCATCTCCAACTCGAGTATTACGTAAAGGAACCGTAATGGTTGCACTATACCTGGGATGAGATCGAAAAGCCGCCAAGCCCCGACAATAGCGACTCTTGTTGTATGATAACTATGAGCAAGGCAAAGCATGGGAACGAATGCGAGGACGCCCTAGCTCGTGGGCCATCCAAGGGGCAACAACACAACCCTGCACTCAAAGGCCCGTGACTTGGGAAGCGGTTATAAGGGCCGCCCGGGAAGGAGCGATCCAGCTCGGCCCTCACCGTTGCTAGACTCCGTCAACCAAAGGGCTGTAGCCAAAAAGGCTCCCCCGTCGACTCCCGGCAAA
Organism: Adenophora triphylla var. japonica; assembly: GCA_022495995.1. Taxonomy (NCBI): domain Eukaryota; kingdom Viridiplantae; phylum Streptophyta; class Magnoliopsida; order Asterales; family Campanulaceae; genus Adenophora; species Adenophora triphylla. Next base: position 343,218 of record JAFEMH010001238.1, on the reverse strand, counting down.
GACTCAAGAAGTCCAAGCCAAGAAGCGACTGACGAGGAAGTTAACCCGTTGACTCGATCCGGCAGATCTTCCAAGGGAATCCCAAAACGAGATAAGAAGGCCACAGATCAAGCACCGGGAGAACCGCCGCCCCATGCTAAGACAACCAAGCTCCCGACTCCCGGAAAAAGAGGACCCCGTGCTCACCCGGTTGAAGCTGCATACACGGGCCAACATCTCTTTGTGGTCCCCGCTCACCTCATCCTATCCCCACAAGCTAAAGCCGGAAGAAAGCTTAGCCCGCACCTCGTCCCTATCGATGCTACTCCCGATGACGTGGTACATAGCTGATTGGAAACATCCACTACGGGAACATAATCACTTTCACAGTATCTCGACCTCCTCAATTTGGGGCCGATCATAACGAGCCTCTCTTCATCACACCCAATTGGATGAACGACGCCTCCTCGGGTCCCGGTTGATAATGGGTCCGAATGAATATTCTTCCGGCAAAAATCATGAGCTCGCTTGACATAAAGTCCATAGACTTGAAGCCTTCCTCCCTCACGCCAAAGCTTACGACTCAACATCTCGAGCAGTCCTTGGAGTTGCTACCTTGGACCTCTCGGTTTGGACGTAAATTGATACCTGTGGAATTCCAGGTTATTGACATCCCGATCACTTTTAATGCCTTATCGGGAAGACCTTGGCTGCATCAGTCAAGGGGGTTGCCTCAAGCCTCCACCAAGGTGTGTGAAATTTGTCTCGAATGGGGACCTCGACAACCATTTACGGGGACCTAGTCACCTTGGAGGGCACGGATACGTGGAATACCTATTCGGAAATCAAACATGATGAGGAAGGTCTCATGCTAATGGGCTTCACTGGCCGAGCCTCCCAAAGCCCAAGTGTGCAACATAGATTCGACGGTCACTCGGATTAAATCCCTCCAGCCTTGAAAATGATGAGAAAGATGAGCTATCTACCCGGCCTCGGTCCGGGAAAGCACCAACAAGGAACTCACAAACTCATCGAGGTGAAAGGACGTAAAACTCGCCACGGCCCGGGATATGAGGCCTCCTCAGCCGGACACCGCAAAAGGAAAAAGATTTGAAGCCGCCACAGAAGGGTCCTTGGCCGACGACCCTAAATCTCTCCCTTTCAGTCCTAATTTGGCTGACTACTTTGTAAAGGGTCCCACACAACCGGGCAACATCACAGAGCCCACTCCTACAGAAGGGTGGCTGAAGCTACAGGATAGCCTTAACAAGTTCAGGGGAGCCAAAGCTAACCCGGTCCGTAGAATGTTTCTGGACCGACCCAAAATACCCGGGGCTACCACTACCATGAATAGTGAGTACACTTTCAAAGGCATGCCAAGCCTAGTGGAACAGTTTGAGAAGCTCACAACCACAATTCCTACTGCCCACGAAGGTCCGAAACTCGAGTTTGAATTGACCGTGCCAAAAGCCAAAGCCGCGGAAGTCTTTTCAGACGATTGGGATGGTCCGATTATGCAACAGTTATTCGGGGAAGAGATCCAGTGCTGACCCGATTGATTTCGCTCGCCAAAGAAATGGTAGCAATGATCGAGGAGGAGGAGAGAAACGAAACGAAATTTCCCCCGAGTCATGAGGTCCCTGACAGCAATGCCATTAAAGAATCGGGAAACTCTCTCAGGCCCGTCCGCGACCAAAGAACAAATGATCACCAAGCCTGGATTGGTCTCCCATCTCTTTGTGTCAATCTAGGAAAAGTCCTCCGAGTCTTTCATTGTTAAGGTCAAGTCTCTAGAGTCGTCCGACGGCCTTACGCCTGAAGACTACGAGTCTGTAGCAAATGCTGTACTTCCTTTTCATTCTCAATGAAATGACCTTTCCGAGTATCCCTTGATTGCCACTTTAACTAATGATGAATTAATTAAAAAAAAACATTTAATAATAATTCATTAGATAAAGAAGCAGACACATTGAACAAAAAAAAATCAAACAAAAAAAATCTTTAAGCAGGTTGTCCGGAAAAAGGAAAATCGAGCCCAAGCTGCCGAAGAGATTTTGACGAGTATGAATTTGGGAACTGCGGAAGAGCCTAAAGAGACGCAGATTGGTAGGAACTGGAAAGGATGCCTTGCAAAATCCTACAAAATCCTCAACTCAAGGAAAGTAGCCCTCTTCATCAAAGAGAACATCATATGTCGATACGGGTTGTCAGCCGAAATCATCTCAGATAATGGATCCCACTTCGAAGGGGAATGTGAAAGGTCAGCCGTGTAATTCGAATAACCCGTCACAAGTCATCTCCCTACAGTGCCCCAAAACCAACGGAGCCGTCGAGGCAAAGAAACAAGACTTTGGAAAACATCATCCGGAAAATGGCCGTCCGAGGCGTAGATTGGCCCGAAAAGTTGCACCTCGGCACTCGGGGCTACGTAACACGCCGAACGGCAACTGGGGAAACACCGTTTGCCCTCACATACGGAATGGAATCCGTGCTCCCAATCGATCTAGAAATCCCCTCACTCCGTGTGCTGTTGGAAAGCCAGATCAACGAGGTCGAATGGCTCTAAAGTCGCCATGATGAATTGGCCCTACTAGATGAACGCCGATTGAAGGCCATGGAACACATCCGAGCCTACCAAGGGAGAATGGCCAGAGCCTTCGACAAGAAAGTAAAGCATCGAGAGATCCGAGAAGGTGATCTCGTCTTAAAAGAGAAGCCCCCAGTCCGTATCAACCCCCTCGGCAAATGGGAGCCTGTCTGGGTCGGGCCATACGTCGTCCAGAAGATCTTCTCCGGAGGAGCCATGCAACTTGCAGACCTCGACGGAAATCCTTTTGTACACCCAGTGAATGGTGACAAGCTGCGCAGATACTACGCGTAAAACAAAAAAAAAAGAGAAGTCAAAAAAAAAAGGAAGAAGAAAAAGAGTGCTAAAAGAGTAATACCCAACTAGGTTGAAAACCCAAAAAGGGCGGCCTAGGTAAAAAACAGGGTTGCACCAAAAAAAAAACACAAAAAAAAAAAAAACCAGGTTGAACTACGAAGACCTGAGCTCCTCAAAATGAGGGGAACGTAGGCAGCCGGAAACGGTTCGGTCTAAAGCACAAATAAAAGTCATACTCTGACATCAATACATTGATCAGACCATGAAAGCGTCTCGAAAAAAAAAAACTCTGAAGCAATTCAAATATTCATTACAAGTTAAAAACTTTTTGATGAGTCTAATCCCGATTCATTCCTACAACTGGCAACCTGCTAAAAGAAACTAAGATAAATAATCAAACTAATGTGTCTGCTGCGACAAGAAAGGGATACTCGGAAACCTCAGAGTCACTCCATGCCACTCAGCATCGGCCTCTCCCTTCTTCTTCCCCCTTCGAGTCTTCTTCTTCTGAACAGGAAAAATGTCGGTCTTCCTCCTACCAAGCTCTGGTACAGGAACAGGATCTATCAGGCCAGCCTCTGTCAGGGCCTTAGTAGCCCTAGCGTCATCTCTCATCTCCTGTAGCCTAGCTGGTAGCATAGGAGCCCTCCTCTCCTGTCTCTTGACATAAGCCTCATAGTCGGTCACAGCATCTCCGCTCCTGTCATGAGGGTTGGCCCTCGCCTCGGCCCTCCTCCTCTCGGAAACTGTCAGGTCCTCCGCACCCACAATGGCCTCACGCCGCCTCAAAATAGCCATCTGAGTCTCTCCAAAATGCCTCTCGTACCAATCTAGGTACCAAGTGGTCAAGAACACAGGTCTCGGACGCCTAAGGATAACCCGAGGAGGAAAGACGTCATACCTCCATGCTCGGGACAGAAAGGAAAACACCGAAGGATCATCCATAGAAGCGGAAGCCACCACCCTGGTGGCTATATCATCAAAGTCCTCCAAAGGAACCTGCTCCAAGCCAAACTGTCTCGTAACCAAAGACGGAATGTAAAAGCCGGATCGAGAAAGCCCCAAGCATAACCACGGGAGATCCGTCCTGAAGCACTCTGCGAGTCTCCACCCGCCACAAGGTACTGACCATCTGATATCTTCTGTCCGGCGACCAGCCATCCAACGCTCCCATGAGCCCTGATCATCAAAATCTACAGCAACCCCTCTCCTGGCGAATGTCCAAGGCTTGATCATATCAGGAGTTTCCCGAAGAACCCCCAGGCGTTCCATCAGCCACAGGGTCAAGAGGAACGGGTTGCCCCCGTGCATATACCGTCTCCCGGTAGCCAGCCTATCAAGAGCATGGAAAGTCTCCCCCAAGATCAAAGGTACAACATCTCTGCCCAAGCGACAATGAACGACTACATCCAGCAGAGACCGATGACAGATCCCAAAAGAATAGACCATGAACAAGGTCCCGAACATGCAAAGTGCAAAGGCATCCCAATAGGCATCGTCAAGCAAGCCTAAGCCCCTAAATCTATCAGGGAGACCGGAAATATCAAAATGATCGGGACCACAGATCATACCTTGTGCTTCCTCCGGGGAAAGATGAAGGAGGTCGCACAATCTATCAACAAAAGAGGCCCCTCCAGGTAAAGGAGCCGCAATCTCTTCCACCTCCGGACCGCCAAGCAAAGCCCGGAATTCTTCCACGGTCGGAACAACCTCATTGTAATAGAAGCAAAAAACATGCCTTCTAGTGTCCCAAAATGAGGAAGAAGCTCTCAAAAGCTCATAATCCGAAACCAATTCTTTGAGGGACCATAGACACTTCACCTTGTACCTTTCTTCAAAGAATAACCTCCTCTCATGCATAATCTCCCGAGACCACTCTTTAAACTTGGTGAAGAATTGCATTTGAGAATTTTGGGATAATTTGGGTGGATTTCTCATGCTCACAATTCTCTCCATGGTTTTTCTCTCATTCTCCCCGAAAATGACTGTTTGGTCTGGTGGTTGAAGAAGGTATTTGAATTTGAAATAAAGTGAGACCAGATCTGAAGCAAAATTAAAGGACAATGTCAGATGCAGGTCCTATCCGCGCGGACATGATTGTCTCCCATCAGAAAAATCTTTGCAACAGTCCAAACTGCTGCACCAAAGGAATATTTTGTCCCAGCCAAAGCCTGTCCAAACCAGTCCATGCACCAAACATCTACACCCTTACCAAAAAACCAAGGCTCATGCAACATTGCATTCATACTGCATTGCATTCATAAAATAAAATCCTAAATTATTACATTCCAAAAAATAAAGGGAGTGTGCAAAAAAAAAAAAAAAATCAAAACAAAAAAAAAAAGTAGGTAACAATAATCCTAAATTATTACATCCCAAAAAAAAAAAAAGATGTGCATAAAAATAAACTGTACAATCTCAGTCTCAGAAATCAATCTCAAAAAAAAAATCAGTCTCGAAGGATCGTCGCCGTAGTCCTCGTGGCCGGGCCCTTCCCCGGTCCCTCTTGCGACTCGGGCTCGCCCTCTCCTCTCGTAGCCATGAAAATCTCAGGCTCAATCATCGTCCTCGCCCCCGAAGAAGGCTCGTCAGACCAACCGGCATGCTCTGATAGGGCAAGCCAAGATCTGCAAAGAAATCATATCCGAAGGTGAAGGCGTCGACTCCCGGACGTGCGAAGAAGATCCACCATGCCGCGCACGTGTCCCCGCCCGTAAGGATCTCCGAGAATGACGTGGTCCGAAGGTAGTACCGCGCGAGGATCAAGGAGAGGAGAAAGAGGAGTCTCGGAAGAAGTCTCTGAAGGAATAGGGGAAGCCTCCCGCCTGACAGGCGCCGGCCGTGGTCGCCTCGCTCTAGCCTGAGGAACCCCGCAAGCAACCATCCTCCTGATAAATCTCTTAGCCCCGATCACTTGTTTCGTCAGCTTCTCAACGACCACCTCCGAAAACTGCACGAAGGCAAAAGCGTCAGAAACAGTTGAAGCGAAAAATGATGACAGGAAAGAAAAGAAAAGACAAAAGCAAAAAAAAGAAAAGTGGGAAGGAGAAGCCATACCTTCATACCCGGACGAGGCCGGAAAGCTCGTGGAAGCCGCTCAGGCTGAGGGATCTGCACCCTCAATCGGACCCCATCCTGGACATACGAAAAATGTGTCCGAGGGTACCGCGAGACCCCTAACCCCTCTCTATCCAGAACCTGGGGCGTCCTCAGCCTCCTCAAGACAAATACCGGATACGGCTCAATCGCCACAAATGCCGAGAAGTGCTGGCCGGCTCGGTAATCATCCCAGGTCGCAGATCTATCACTCGGGTGCATCATATCGGCAGGAGGCTCCATCGGTGTCAACAAAGGCGACCCACGCCATGCCGGCGCGTCACCCTCTCTCCCGGATAATAGACGTCGCAAGTCGACCTCTCGTAATCCTCCGCCGCACACCCATATCTCGGCGCCTTCACCGCGCCACCTCGAAACGATCCTGTGGATAGAATATCATCCCTCATCCGTCTCACCCTAGTCAAAGGAAGGCAATCCGAGTACCCGAGGGTCGTGCGCCTCCGGAGCCCTTCTTCTCCCGGCAAACTTGGACCAGGAAGGCATGGCTGGATACGCCCCGACGTACTCCGCCGTCTGTCGCCACATCGTGACGTGAAAGAACTCCAACGCCCATACCTGCGAAAGGTAAAAGTCAAATCAATTAAGTGCGGAAAAGAATGCGTGCTTAAAGGAAAAGGGAAAGCAAAAAAGAAAACTTATACCTCCAGAGCAAACTCGAAGCAGTATAAGGAGCTCACAGCCTTCCGGCTGTATCTATCAAGAGCAAGTAAAGCTCTGCCAGCCCAGCCTCGCCCCAAGAGACATCTCCAGCCATCTCCACATCCTCCAAACTCCTCAGCAAAGCAAACACCGCCGTCCCGTCGGCGTGTCCAAAAAGAGTGCTCGAAAAAGCAAACCATAAAAAGGCCCTAGCACCGCTTCGCCTATCCTCTCATCCCCAGCCTCGTAGCTCCCGATGATCTCCACAATCTTCCCATAAACCACGGCATACTCCATCCCCATCCCCTTTTTGGGAATGGGAGTAAAGCCCAAGAGCCTCGCAGGTCCACATCGCCGTAGCCGTCCCGCCACTCAATGCCGCGTCCCATTAAAGGACAGACCCGTGATCGCAAGCATAGTCGGAAGGCGTAACCGTAGCCTCACCCCGAAGAAGTGAAACGTGTGGGTCGCATCCCACCAATGCTGCGCCAAAGCAAACATCAGGCCCTTGCTCTTAGGGAACTTAACCAACCCCCTCAAGCACTCAATGAACTCCCAAAGCCCGGTCTCAACGACAATCTGTCTCGGACTCATCAAAGCTCCTCGGCCCGCATTCGGAAGCCGGTCCCACAGGTCAACTACAGACTCCACTGATCCTCGAGTCTTCATCTTATTCAACTGCTCCGTCACGTAGTTGTTTCCACCCTGCAATAAAACAAAAAAAAAAAAAAGAAGAGGAAAATGTCAAAAAAAAAAAATTGCATTTGCATTTGCACAAAAAAAAAAAAGAAAGCATATACATGCATCATTCATCACAAAAGTTTTGAAGAAAATTCGGCAGCATAACAGCATGCAATGAACCTAGCCCCATTTTTCTTGCACAAGAGAAAGCAGTTTTCACCAAATCCCAACCAACATTCATTCATACAAAGAGTCGACGAAAGTAAAAACTCCGTCCCATTTTTCATAAAATAACATGCATCATGCGTACATTCATTCCTACACGGAGTCAATAAATCCGTCCCACTTTTTCAAAAAAAAAAAAAATGCATACATGCATATCATCCATCATCCCAAAAGATCCTACATTCATACATTCATACAAGGAGTCGACGGAAGTAAAAACTCCGTCCCATTTTCATAGAATAGCATGCATACATTCATTCAACGGAAGTAAAAACTCCGTCCCATTTTTCAAAAAAAAAATTCATACATTCATTCAACGAGAGGAAAAATCCGTTCCGTCTTTCAAAAAAAAATCATCATCATCATCATACTTCCTTACAAAAAAAGAGAGCATGCACACTCATATCAACATTGCAAGAATCCTACATTGCAACAAAAGAAGTCCGTCCCAAATTCGGGAAATTGTTCATCATAGTCTCATATTTCAAAAAAAAAAATGGCGAAAATGCCAATTCTTTTCCCAAGCAAAATGCACATTTTGAGTTACCCATATACTCATTACAACATGCAAAGCATCAAAATTAAGATTCAAAGCCAAGAGCATTGCAATTCTCGAATTTTCAAAAAAAAAAAAAATCACAAAAATCAATTTCAAACAAAAATCGACAAAGGGATTGAAAAGATTTGAAGTATACCGTTCGGAGACTCGGATCAGCGGCCCAATGTTGCCAAGCATCAGGGTATGGCTCCTCCGCAATCGATTGCGAAAGAGTGTAATGCCTCCTCATTCGGACAAGCTCTAATCGTCTCTCGGCAACCGGACCGCGTCCTTGACCATGGATAGCAGCTTCCCCGTGTTCCATTGCTTGAAAAATCGAAGAAATCGGAAGGATTTTAAGGTTTTTGAGCCAAAAATGGCGGTTTTGGTCTCTCCCTCTCGTCTCTCTCTCGAAAATCTGGAAAAAGTGAGGAAGAAGAAGAAGGGGCGGCAGCCTTTATTTAAACCTGTCAGGTCTTCGATCTGATCCGCGCGGACAGAATTGAAGGGTCAAAAAGACCGTTTTGCCCTTTAAAAATCCAGGACTCTGCAATTTAGTCCTCAACTTAACCAAAGGTAACCCCCTTCAAAAGAACCCCACGGCAGTCAAACGTAAGTCCGATTTCCCCGAGAAAGATAACGGAATCCCGTCTCTTTCATCAAAATCATCAACGGCAGTCAAACGTAAGTCCGATTTCTCCGAGAAAGATAACCGAATCCCGTATCTTTCATCAAAATCATTCCACGGCAGTCAAACGTAAGTCCGATTTCCCCGAGAAAGATAACGGAATCCCGTCTCTTTCATCAAAATCATCAACGGCAGTCAAACGTAAGTCCAATTTCCCCGAGAAAGATAACGGAATCCCGTATCTTTCATCAAAATCATCAACGGCAGTCAAACGTAAGTCCGATTTCCCCGAGAAAGATAACGGAATCCCGTATCTTTCATCAAAATCATCAACGGCAGTCAAACGTAAGTCCGATCTCCTCGAGAAAGATAACGAGATCCCGTATCTTTCATCAAATTCATCAACGGCAGTAAAACGTAAGTCCGATCTCCCCGAGAAAGATAACGGAATCCCGTCTCTTTCATCAAAAATCATCAACGGCAGTAAAACGTAAGACCGATCTCCCCGAGAAAGATAACGGAATCCCATTTCTTTCATCAAAATCTTTCGACGGCAGTTAAACGTAAGACCGATCTCCCCGAGAAAGATAACGGGATCCCGTATCTTTCATCAAAATTATTCCCCGGCAGTAAAACGTAAGACCGATTTCCCCAACGAATACGTCTGATTTTTCCCCAGCAAAGGCTAACAAAATCCCCAGCAAAGTTAACGGAATCCCAAAAGCCAACGGAATATCGAGTAGATCTCGAACTACGAAAGGGCTTGATTCCCACTAGGGATACGTAGGTAGCCTATCATTAGGTCCAGCCCCTCGACCAAAACGGTCACCCTCTCCTTCGGCAGCTGACGAAGTCCACCGAAAGGCCATTTCAAATTAAGGTTCGAGGCACCTAAAAGGCCATTCATCAAGGTCCGAGGCACCTAAAATGCCATCATCAAGGTCCGAGGCACCTAAAATGCCATCATCAAGGTCAGAGGCACCTAAAATGCCATCATCAAGGTGCGAGGCACCTAAAACGCCATCTTCAAGGTCCGAGGCACCTAAAACGCCATCTTCAAGGTTCGAGGCACCTAAAACGCCATCATCAAGGTTCGAGGCACCTAAAACGCCATCATCAAGGTTCGAGGCACCTAAAACGCCAACATCAATGGTCGAGGCACCTAAAACGCCATCATCAAGGTCAGAGGCACCTAAAACGCCATCATCTCCAGGTTGACATCTCAAAATAGTCATCTCCAGGGTCGAAGACCCGAACTACGACTGGCTTGATTCCTCTTAAGGATACGTAGGTAGCCTATCATTAGGTTCAGCCATCCGACCAAAAATGGTCATTTCCATCCCCAGCAGAGCGGATAGCCATCCGACCAAAAATGGTCATTTCTATCCCCAGCAGAGCGGATAGCCACCAGACCAAAATGGTCATCTCTTATCCTCAGCAGAGTTTCTTTCCAGCAACCGACTGCAGAACTCGCTCATCAGGTTCGAGGCACCTAAAACGCCATCATCTCCAGGGTCAAAGACCCGAACTACGGCCGGCTTGATTCCTCTTAAGGATACGTAGGTAGCCTATTAAATAGGTTCAGCCACTCGATCACTTGATCATCCTGCCAAATATGGAGCCTTACTCTTATCGACGACCCCGCTTCCTTCGAAAGCGCCGTCGCCGAGGGGCTACTGTAAGTGCTCCAATTTGAGCTTGTTAGAATTTTCGTTAGAAAATTAACGAAAGTTATAACATTCCTAACAATTCCTAACATTCCTAACATTTCTAACAAAGCAAGGGCAAAGTGGTCATTGTTATTTAAGGATAAACCAAGGAAAGGAATCAAAAAAGCAAAAGAAATTAAAGAAAACCAAAAATAGAAATGGCTGGAACAAAAACTGGCTGTTAATTTGATTTTTTTTGAAAAATATTTCTTGTGTCCAAAGCCTGAAGCAGCATTTAATGAACAGTGCACGCTGAAGATCCCATCCGCGCGGACATGTTTGCATTTTCAGAGGGCTATAAATTGAGCCCTCCAGTCTCAAAAATAAAAAAAAAAGAAGAACACATTTCCTCAACTGCACTTTGGCGAAAATAGAGAGAAAACAGTGAGAATTCCATAGAATTGTCACCTTTTTCTCAACTATTCAACCAAAATCACACTCACTCAAACACTATCATATTCAAGTCTCAAACACTCTTACATTCAAGCCAAAGCTCCAAAACACAAAGAAGATTGGTATAACCTCCCTCTTCTTACCCTAAATCTCTCATCCATGCATGCATTTTCAAGCTACAAAATGTAGTTCATTCATCTTCTTGTCTTAGATCCAAGAAGATCACCATGGAAGTTCATCTCCATGGATGATCTTCTACAAGGATCAACATTATTTTCAAAGTGTTCTTACTTTCTTGCAAAGAAAACACATTTTCAAAACCCTAAAAATCATTTTTATACATCAAATCTCATTTTCAAAGGATAAAATTCCCCTTCCCAAGCAAATGAAGTGCTTAGTCCTAATGTACCCCAAGGATGGTTTGATATAGTTGATTCACCACTAAAATGTCAAGTGATCACTAATCAAAACCTAGGGAAATGGGGACAAGCATGGATGCCAAACCCCCTTTAAAATCATGTTTTTCTTTCTTGAGAAGTTGCTGTCCAGTAGCAATTTTCTAAGACCCCAGTCCATGGCCTAATTTTTTGGACACAGATAAACTTGAAATTTGGTGTTGACTACAAAATACTTTTTGTAGCCAACATCTAGAGATTTCCAGAAATATTTTTACTTTATTTTTTGCGTGAGTAAAACTCCCTTTTTCAAATTTTATTTTGAAGGACAGATCACCAGTCTCTGGGAGTCCAGATCTCATATCTGAGATTTCCAGAAGGTTTTGGGTCCTCAAATCTTCTCAAAAATGGAAAATTATTACACAGAAATATTATTTGAGGTGTTTGGAACAACTTTCATTCTCTGAGTTTTCTCAGATTATGAAGTTTTGAAGCCCTTAAATCTATTTCAAAATCAAGTGTCCACTGCCTTTTTCATTCTGGCAGAAGTGTTCTTCAACTTCCAAAAATCTTTTGAGCACCAAAACTCAACCCAAAAATCACCCCAAAAATCATGGAATCTGTCCAAAGTCTAATAAAGAATTCCCAATTTTTACTTTTCTGAGTTTCAACTTATTTTGACCAAAACACACACACACACACACACACAAATGATTTTTAGCTTGGAAGACTCGTTTTACGAGGCATTCCGGGTGCACACTAACGTCCTTCCCGGCGTGTAACATGACCTCCGAACCCAAATCTCTAATCTCGGGCATTTTTCAAAGTTTTGGCCCTTAAAACAAAAATGGCGTGACGACTCCGTCTTTTTCCGGTTTTATTTGATTTTCAAAGAAACGCAAAATCGAATTTTCCCGCGAAATTTTGGTGGCACATCGTTACAACCGTCATATTATGGAAATGGGTCTTTGCTTACTTGCTAAATCTAAGGTTCCCATGAAATTTTGGCTTGAATCTTTTTCTACTGCTTCGTTTCTCATTAATAGGTTGCCTATGAGCCAACTCCGAAATATCTCCCCTTACGAAAAATTGTGGCAACGTACTCCCGATTACCGTTTCTTGAAAACATTTGGATGTACATGTTTTCCCAATCTTGTTCCTTATAACCAATACAAATTAATTCTAAAGTCTACACCTTGTGTGTTTTTGGGCTATGACTTAATGCAAAAAGGTTACAAGTGTTTTAATCCCATTAGCGGTCGGATATATATTTCGCGTTATGTATTGTTTGATGAGCATCATTTTTCTATGAGTTCAACAGTTTTGACACAGCTCATCATCATAGATCAAGTCAACAACAACAAATTCAAAGGCCTACTTCTTCTGTTCTTCCTTCCGCTGCACTAGAAATTAGGCCAGTACTATCTCCAGTTCACCCATCTCCTCTATTGGACCAGCCCACAAAGCATCTTGGTCAGTCAATCTCTTCTGCGCCTCCATCTGCACCCATCATCATCACTTTCTCTAGCACAATACCGAGCAGCCCACATGCTGCCACCAGCTCAGCTGCAGCTCCTTCTCCTTCGCCGCCTGGGCTTCCTTCAATCAAGCCCAATGAGAAATGCAGCCCACTTCCTTTATCTTTGGACCAGTCAGCGTCCTTGCAGGCTGGGCCGAAACAGCCCGCCCAGCTCTCTACTTCTCCAGATTAGCCTAATTGTTCAGATTCTTCAAACCAGACTGTCCCTTCCTCGGTTTAGCCACCTGCACTTGGAGTTCATCCTATGGTAACTAGAGCCAAAGCTGGTGTATTCCGTCCTAAACACCACTTTACTTTTGGTGCAACAACTGTTGATTCTCTTTTCTTTGGTCCCTCGTTCCTCTTCCCCCGAATCACAATGTTGTTGGGAGTAGGTGGATTTATAAAGTGAAAGGGCAAGCAGACGGATCTCTCGAACGATATAAGGCCCACCTAGTGGCCCAAGGATACACTCAACAAGAGGGGGTCGATTATGACGATACGTTTAGCCCGGTTATTAAACATGCAACCATTCAGTCTGTTCTCTCCATAGCTCATTCCTGTAAGTGGCCCATTGAACAACTCGATGTTCGAAATGCTTTTCTTAAGGGAATCCTCTCCGAAGAAGTATATATGTCTCAACCACCGGGCTTTATAGATCTGCAACACCCTACTCATGTTTGTTGACTACATCGTGCCCTTTATGGTCTCAAGCAGTCACCTCAAGCATGGTTCCGTAGACTACACGATTTTCTCATCTCCTTGGGTTTCTTTAATAGCCATTCGGATTCGTCATTGTTCATTCGCCATCAACAGGATAATATCATAGCTATTCTTGTCTACGTGGATGACATCCTAGTTATGGGTTCCACCTCTTCCGTGGTCAACTCAGTCATTACCTCCATATGTTCCACTTTTTAGAGTAGACAGTTGGGTCCACTTAGTTTCTTCCTCGGCATAGAAGCTACACGGACAGAAACTCACTTGCATTTAAATAAAGCGAGATATGCTTAGGATCTCCTTCATAAGTTTAATATGCATTTGAGCAAACCTGTCCCTACGCCGCTTGCCCCTGGCCTTTATCATACTGCCCATGATGGCGATCCATTACCCGACCCTTCCCTTTATCGTAGCATGGTCGGAGGTCTACAATACATCACTCTCACTCGTCCTGACATCTCACTTGCGGATCTGTAAATCTCGGTGGTTGAGACATATATACTTCTTCGGAGAGGATTCCGTTAATAAAAGCATTTCAAACATCGAGTTATTCAATGGGCCAGTTACGGGAATGAGTTATGGAGAGAACAGACCGAATGGTTGCGGGTTTAATAACCGGGCTAAACATTTCGTCATAATCGACCCCTTTTATTGAGTGTATCCTTGGGCTACTAGGTGGGCCTTATATCATTCGAGAGATTCGTCTGCTTGCCTTTTCACTTTATAAATCCACCTGCTCCCAACAACATTGTGATTCGGGGGAAGAGGAACGAGGGACCAAGTGCCATTTTTACGAAGGGTCATGATTTCCTCTTGCATGGCCAGTTGCCAATGTGTTAACGGCAGAGCCTGTTTGAAGGTGCGTGGTTCAAAGAATGGAAAATCCATAGTTGTTGCACCAAAAGCAAAGTGGTGTTTAGGATGGAATACACCAGCTTTGGCTCTAGTTACCATAGGCGAACTCTAAGTGCGGTGGCCGAACCGAGGAAGGGCGGTGGTTTGAAGAATCCGAACCATTAGGCCGATCTCGGAGAAGTAGAGAGTCGGGCCGTTTCCGGCCCAACCCGTAAGGACGCATCGGTCTAAAGATAAAGGAAGTGGGCTGCAGTTCTCATTGGGCTTGATTGAAGGAAGCCCAAGCGCTGAAGGAGAAGGAGCTGCAGCTGGGCTGGTGGCAGCATGTGGGCTGCTCGGTGTTGGACTAGAGAGAGTGCTGATGATGGACACAGATGGAGGCCCAGAAGAGATTGACTGACCAAGCTGCTTTGTGGGCTGGTTGAGGAGATGGGTGAACTGGATATTGTACTGGCCTAATTTCTGGTGCAGCGGAAGGTAGAACAGAAGAAGTAGGCCTTTGAATTTGTTGTTGTTGACTTGATCCACGATGATGAGCTGTGTCAAAACTGTTGAACTCATAGAAAAAATGATTGCTCATCAAAAAATACATGATGCGAAATATATATCCGACCGCTAATGGGATTAAAACACTTGTAACCTTTTCGCATTAAGTCATAGCCCAAAAACACACAAGGTGTAGACTTTAGCATTAATTTGTGTTGGTTATAAGGAACAAGATCGGGAAAACATGTACATCCAAACGTTTTCAAGAAACGGTAATCGGGAGTACGTTGCCACAATTTTTCATAAGGGGAGATATTTCGAAGTTGGCGCATATGCAACCTTTTAATGAGAAACACGGCAGTAAAGAAAGATTCAAGCCAAAATTTCATGGGAACCTTAGATTTAGCAAGTAAGCAAAGACCCATTTCCACAATATGACGATGTTTACGCTCAACAACCCCGTTTTGTTAGGGGTGTAGGGATAAGAAGTGAGCTGACCAATACCGTGTTTACACAAGAAAGCGGCAAATTGCCGGTTAATAAATTCTCCTCCCCCATCAGCTTGGATTGTTTTTATGATGTGTATGGCGGAAATCTTGCGACACAATTGATTCTCAATTAGGGTCTTAAAATTAGAAAAAATTGTAAGCGCATCCGACTTATGAAATAGTGGAAAAAGCCACACATATCGAGAGAAATCATCGACAATAAAATCTAATGGTTTTATAGATTAAAAGAACGAGGTTCGAATGGAAGATTACAAGCTTTGCCTAACGGGCAAACATGACACACCTCCTTTATTTTAACAGGGCTGCTAGTCGGAAGCCTGATTTTATTGACTAAAAATTTAAAACTTGAGACGAGGGGTGACCCAAACGGACATGCCAAGTGGAAGAAGACGCTCGCTCCCCGATCAACGCCAAAGAATTTACGCGTGAACTAGGAACTAAAGATAAAGTGTAGAGATCGCCAAAGTTATTGCCAGAAAGAATGGTCCTCTTGGTGCGATTGTCCTTCACACAGAACCCAAACGCAGTTAGTTCAAAGAAGCAAGGAATGTCTAAACAAAACTTGTGAATGGAAAGTAAAGAACGACTAATCTTAGGCACATGTAAAACAGTATTCATGACAAAATTATGATCTTGGGTAGAGAACTGAGTAGAACTAATATGAGCAATAGGTATAGAAGTACCATTAGCAACCATAATAGAATCGTTACCTGAGAACGGGGAAAATTGTTGCAGAACATCCGGATTGGATGTCATGTGATTAGTCGCCTCGAAATCAAGAACAAAGGAGACGGGAGCCATGGGCGAAGAATTATCATGCGGAGCCATTTGATGTTGAGGGTAGTACTGATTCGAGTAGCTGGCGAAATTCCCTCGTTAGTAACTTGTGGTTGCTTCATGACCCCTTTTTTGCAAATTTGGCATGTCACTGTATTTTGGTCTTGGCTAAGGAAAGGGTTGGGTGGGTGGTATGCGTATTCATCGGACCCAACCTACTTGCATGGACTGCCAAGAAGCAACATACTGTGTCCCACTCGAGCAGCGAGGCTGAATATAGGGCCTTAGCATCTACGGCAGCAGAAATTCGGTGGTTCTCCTATTTTTTTCGAGAACTTGGTATCCCTCTCGCCCCACCGGTCCTATTTTGTGACAACATTTCGGCCCTTCATATGTCTAAAAATCCGATTTTCCATGCCCGAACTCGCTACATTGAGATAGATCTACATTTTGTCGTGAATTGCATCTTCAAGGTTTCCTCCGTCTCCACCACATTGCTTCCTCATATCAGGTGGCGGACATCTTCACAAAGAGTCTAGCCACTGTCTGTTTCCAGCTTTTGTCTAGCAAGCTTCAGCTCGCATACACGATGCCTCGCTTGAGGGGTGGGGGTGAAAGCAAAGATACGAAAGATACATTTCAATATGGTTAAATGTGTAATTTATCTTTTCCATCTTTACCGTTGTTTAAATTCCATATATGTAGGAGTATGATTAGAATATTGATAGATGATTGACGTAGAATAGAATAATGATTATCTCTCTTTCCTTAGCAATAGGACTTTGTAATCTTTTCATAGAATAGCATCGTACAAAGTATTATAAATAACATAAGTCAAGACACCAAATATAAGTTGGGTCTTCTACTTCTCAGTCTGTGTTTTTTCTTTCTCTTCTGCGTAAGTCTTGCTCACAGTTTTCTCTTCTATTCTTCTTCTTCTTCCTTTTTATGCAGGTGATTTATTCGTTCAAAGTGGACTTGTATTTGACAACAAAAAAAAAAAAAAAAAAAAAAAGAGTGCGTGCGTCATTAAATTAAGTGGAGCTATATGGAGTATATATGTCATTCCACTATCAATATTATACTAATTCGTCCGTCTCATTTTGTTTGGCCATATTTTTGACTTTTGATTATACAAGTGAACTTTAAATCAATAATACTATCAATTTAATCAACCTATTGAAATTCATTGTTATTTATAAATCACTAATTGATATCATGAATATTTTTTATTAAGAACATAAATTGGTAATCACCATGTTAAGGGTAAAGTTTGTATATACGTGCACATGTAGCTGTGGGTGTATAAGGGTTCTCTTGCCTCTTGGCATAGAAAGTAAGGTGGCTTCTAGTTTAAGAGAGGCAAGTGAAGGTAGGAACCAACAACAATCAACAAAGTGAGAGGAATGTGGAGTTGGGTGGGAAGACATCAAGTAGGTTTTAACTTAGCAATTCAACCTCAACTTTTACTCACTTTTTTGCATGTCCACTTCTTTAGATAAATCTCAATAAACTCTCTCTCTCTCTCTCTCTCTCTCTCTCTCTCTCTCTCTCTCTCTCTCTCTCTCTCTCTCTCTCTCTCTCTCTCTCTCTCCACCAACCTAAACAACACTTAAACTTAAACCTCAAATTAAAACTCAAAAAGGTTTATGACTTTCTAATCATAGAATTATTCTACCTTAGTACTAAAGCAATCACCACCTCGTTATAACAAACCCTTACCACTTCCATCTAACCCTTGTCTTTCATACATTTCCCCAACCACCACCACCACCACCACCACTTCTATTGATTTCTTTATTCTATCATCAAAAATAGCCATGAAAGACAGAATGGAAAGGCTTGTGGTTCTTCCCTTTGTCGTCGGTTGCGTCTCTACCTCAAGCATCGAAGTTTGTGCACAAGGAATTCGTAGACCGGCCACCAAGAATGATACCAATACTATCACATTATCTCCCATAAGTCTCTCTCTCTCTCTCTCTCTCTCTCTCTCTCTCTCTCTCTCTCTCTCTCTCTCTTCTCTCTCTTCTGTTTATTTTGTTTAGGCAATTGTGGTTTTTTTTTTATTACTCACGGGGAATGTTTTTTGAAGGAGATACTATTAAGGAAGAAGCTGAAGATACAAGGTTGTCAAGTGAAAACATGAGGAGCTCATTTAGGTTTCTGTCGACCATTCCAAAGCCTCCTAATATTTCCGTTGGCTTCCAAAGGTTGTCTAAGACTTTGATCAAGAACTTCTCTCAATTCTTCGGTAACTACTCCCTCTTTCACAATTTTACTAGGAGTTTCTACCAAATTAAACTATCTAAAAAAGAGATGTTATTTAAAAAAACATATAAGATGTGATATTACAAAAAACTATTTTTTTAAAAAAAAAAAAATTTGCCTTTTCAATTAAAACAACTGAAAAAATTTATTAGTTGTTTATAACTGATAAATCCATTTATCAAATTTTTAAAGAGTATTTTGTGCTTGACTTTTGGTTAAATAACTGATATATGCATTTTACATTGATAAATGCATTTATCAGTTGTTATTAACTGATAAATGCATTTATCAGTTGTTTGACAGATAAATGAAAAAAAAAATAAACAAAAAAGTAGTTTTTTGTAATATTTAAAGAATTTTTTTAATATCCAACTTGTGTAGGTTTTTTTTTGTATTATGCATCTTTCAAAATTAGTTTTTGGTAAATGCCCCATTTTACTACTACTTCAGTTTTAAAATAAATATTTATTTATTTTTGTTAAAAACAAAATTAATTATTTATTTAAAAAACTGGTACATATTACAAATTTAAATTATCTCGTATTTCCTCAGTCCAAAAAATATCATCTTAGAAATGTGTAGTATTTCATTCAGTTTTATAAGTAGTACTAGTACATGCCCGTGTCGAAGGCCACGTGATTTTTTTTTAATTTTTTTTTAAAAAAATTATTTTTAAAATTTTTTTAAAAAAAAAAAATTTTTTAAATTAAATTTTTTTTTTAAGGGCAAAATGGGAAAGGGACAAATGTATGATGGCAAAATGAAAATTTCGCCACTTGAAACTGTTTATACAACTGTAGCAAACCCCTCCCTCATTTATACTATAGATGTTTGCTTTTATTTTTAGTTAAAAAATAATTTTAGTACAATTGTACATAGCAACAGAAATTATTTGGCATC
Organism: Adenophora triphylla var. japonica; assembly: GCA_022495995.1. NCBI lineage: Eukaryota > Viridiplantae > Streptophyta > Magnoliopsida > Asterales > Campanulaceae > Adenophora > Adenophora triphylla. The sequence goes on along the minus strand of JAFEMH010001238.1, from coordinate 323,996 downwards.
ATGAAATATTTGTTCCGTGTCAAACAGTGTTGAAGGAAGGGATAGAGGTGGAAGAAGTGGAGAAGGAGATGGAGATTGGGTTTCCGACGGATGTGAAGCACGTGACACACATAGGAATAGATGGGTCTGAAACCACCGGTGGCAGTGGCGGCGGCTGTAACAATATCGCATCCGAGTTTCTGTCACTTGGTTCTATTTCTTTGTCACAGTTTGAACTTGCCATGTCTATGTCTCAACAAACAGATCATTCAATTTGATTTATCTTTAATTTTTGTCACGTTTTCATATAGAGTGTGGTTAATTAATTAATCATGTAAAGTTGTGATATTGTGTCTTTAAGGAAAAGCTTAGAAATGTGTGGATAACAAAACTTTGATGTCTCTCGCTCTCTTAGGCTCCGTTTGTTTCGCGTAAAACATTTTTCGGAAAATGTTTTCATATAAAATGATTTCATGTAATGTAAAATGTTTTCATGTAAAACATTTTCCTTGTAAAATGTTTTCTTGTAAAATATCATGGTCTTGTTTTCAGTTGTTTGATAAATTTGACGAAAATGTTTTTCGGAAAACATTTTTCGGAGTTTGGTAAACTAAACAACTTAAACTTTTTTTTATTATTATTTTTTTATTTTTTTATTATTATTATTTTATTATTATTATTATTATTATTATTATTTTATTATTATTATTTTATTATTATTATTTTTTTATTATTATTATTTTATTACTATTATTATTATTTTATTATTCTTATTTTTTTATTATTTATTTTATTATTATTATTTTATTAGGGCGAACGGAAGAGTTGTAAAACGATTTACGAATTTGAAATCGATAAATCATTTTACAAAGAAAACTCCATTTTTTTACATTGACGGAAAATGTTTTACATTTGACTTTCTTTTACAAGTGGTTACCAAACACCCGAAAACAAGGAAAACATTTTTCGGAAAACATTTTACTTGAAACAAACACCCAAAAACAAGGAAAACATTTTTCGAAAAATGTTTTACACGAAACAAACGGAGCCTTAGTTACTCCCTCTATCCCATAATATATCTCACACAATAAATATCTCATTTGGGTAATCGTAATATTAATTATTAAAGTCCAACTATAGCTCACACTTCAATTTTTTCCATCAGTACTCCCTCCATTTCATTTATATTGACTCTTTAATTTACTTCTTTTCAATACAATAATAATTTTGTCCATATCAATCTTATCATTCCAATAAAATTAAAAAATTGCTATTGATTAATCACTTGATGATATATCAATACTATTTTTTAGAATTTCACAAGAATTATTAGATTGACATTAATATTCTACTCCCTCCATCCCAAAATGTTTGTCTCATTTGACTTTTTTGTTAAACTTTGACCACAAATATCTGACAATTTAATTATATTCATGAAATTCTAAAATTCTTATTGATTCACCATTAATAATATTATCAACAACTTTTAGAATTTCATGAACATGATTAATCTCTCATAAATTTATGATCAAAGTTCAACAAAAAAGTCAAATGGAACAAACATTTTGGGACGGAGGGAGTATTAAAGTTCATTTGAGTTGACAAAAAAAAAGTCAAAGTGACCCATATATGTATGGAGTATGACATTATTACCATACATATAATAAACCAAGTATATTCACACCCCCAATGAGTTCACACCCTTGTTCTTGCTCCTCCAAAAACTCAACCATATCCCCTAACCAGAACCCCATCCTCCTTCTCTCCCATTCTTAAACCAAAACCCAAATATGGACATAGAGGTTTTGGGGCTGGGAACAAAACCAGATCAACAGTTCATGGCAAGTCTCCTTTTAACATGGCAGTGGATGCCATTGTATTTGTCCTTCCAGAGGGTGAGGGGCTGGGAAAGGAGTGGGAAAGGGTTTTTGGGCTGGAAAAGGGGAGGGAGGGTTTTCGAGCCGGGGAAAAAGGGAGAAAAGAAGTGGTGAGGTGGCTGCAATACCCCATTTGATTAAACAAAAAAAATAGTAGTGCAATGAAATATACTCCCTCTGTCCCAATTGAATCAATAGCAAATTTGATTTATTTATTTACTTTTATTTTATTTTTTTTGACTTCATTTTGGGGTGTAGGGAGTACTTTGTATTCATTGTGTACAAATTACATCATGAAAGATAACCACAGCTTTCTGAGCAGGATTGTAGAACATCTACACACTTAAGAACAGCAAAAGAACAAACATTATACTCCCCCCGTCCCAAAATGTTTGTCCCATTTGACTTTTTTGATGAACTTTGACCACAAATTTATGAGAGATTAATCATGTTCATGAAATTCTAAAAGTTGTTGTTGATAATATTATTAATGGTTAATCAATAGGAATTTTTAGAATTTCATGAACATAATTAAATTGTCATATATTAGTGGTCAAAGTTCAACAAAAAAGTCAAATGGGACAAACATTTTGGGACGGAAGGAGTAGAAGCTAAGAAACAAATAGCCTCCAAATGCACCACTATCCACCACCAGTGCACCACCACCACCAGTCAGTATAGTCTTACCTCAGTGCAGTTCTTAAATCTCTACCGTCTGACCTTCAATCCATCATTACCAATCTCAAAATATAGCTTTTCCAAGGGCTAATCCACCCCCCCCCCTCCCAAATGTGAACTATGCAGATAAGGGCCAAAAGTTGGCACACAATTTAACTGGCTTCTTTTGAAAACAAAGTGCCAAAAAGGGCCTTACGGATTAAGGGCCAAAAGTTAAGCTCAAGTGGATATGCATTGCTCCTCCTGGTAGATGAATATAACAAAAAGTAAAACAAAGCATAATGTTCAAAATTCTGCGTCGAGAAAAGGCAAAACCTCTTCTTTACAAGACATCAACTTTACAAGTCACATGTGGAAAGGGAAATAAATGGGAAAAATTGTATGAAGGTGACTTCTTACCAAAATATTTGATAACAACATCCCATCTTGCTCCCATTAGAGCTAGAGATAGCTTCCTGGTTAGAAATTGCTTGTTCTGAAAAAAAAAACACTGATGTACAAAGTCCATTCTCTAACACCATTTCAGAGGGAGAAACAAATAACAATAGTTACCGATCTCATATCTAGAATACTAATTAATTCCTCATCCTTCTCAAAAGTAGTATAAACAGGGAACAGAGAACGCTCAAAAAGAAAAGCCTCTTGATCTGCAAATCTTCTACCCCAGATATTATGTTACTTACATGTTTGGATATCCACGGTAGACCTAGCAACAGAATAGCTAATATATGACTGGAGATCCACAGTAGACCTAGCAACAGAGCTAACACATGATTGGAGATCCTCGGTAAACCTAGCAACATAATACCCCCAGACATAGTAATAGTATCCATGTAAAAATATTCCGGATCCCCCCTGAAAACCAAGTATCATAACAAGTATCAAGAGCAAAGGCTTATCAACATTCAAAACCATCGTACTTTGTTCAAACTCCGGTTTTAACCATCCATGTAATTTTAGAAGTTTTAACCATTATACTTTAGATACGCACTCATAATCCAAGAAACTAGAGTATGATGGTTAAGATTGTTAAAAATATGCACTAAATATCCCCTCCGATGCTCGGATTCTTTGATTTAACCAGCCGTACCCGTGTCGGACACTCCGATTTTAATCTTATTGACAAGTGTCTGCGGGGTAAACCAAAGAGTCCGAGCATCATAGAATATCCCTACCTTTGGGAATAGTAAGTATCTAAATTACAATGGTTATATGCTAAAAAATACGTTGGATGGTTAAAACCGGAGTTTGAGCAAAGAACAATGATTCAGAATGTCAATGTGCCCAAGAGCAAACGATAAAATATGCTATAGTGCTAACCCATAATAGAAAGCAAAGTGTAAACTATAGAATTCAACCATGAACAAAGTTTTGCAATAATAAAAAGGTCAATACACTATCATGTGCCCAGATGAAAGTGTCTTACTTTGATAAGACACTACCTACAGGAGATATTTTCTTTTACTTCTGCATCTACCCAAGCTGCAAGCATTGATCTTTTCAAGGGAATTAGGTTGGAGGCGGTCTCCTGTGAGAACATGGGATCCGTCTCATGCATGAGACGGGTCGACCCATGACCCATGGGGCATGACCCGCCACGTGGCAGCCTTTTATAGGCCAATTTTTTTTTTTTTTTATATTATTTTTTTCAGAGCAAAAGTAATAGTTACCATCTCTTAATATAATGACTGTATACATATAAAGTAACATTGGTCATAAGTAAACGTAATACCTGTTTTTAAAAAATAAAAGCTCGTTTTTACCCATTTTTTTCAAATGTAATACAAACTATATGTATTATTTTTGAAATGTAATAACTTATGTATATGAATGTAATAGTTTATACAAGTAAATGTAACACTTTGATAGATGAAATTGTAACATATTTCTATAATAAGTATTACTTTTGTCAAACGAAGAAAACATAGGAAAAAACATTATTACTTTTCTGTATATATGTATTACTTTAATGTATACAAACTATTACTTTAAGTATTACTTTTGTCAAACGAAGAAAACATAGGAAAAAACATTATTACTTTTCTGTATATATGTATTACTTTAATGTATACCAACTATTACTTTAATGTATACAAACTATTACTTTAATGTATACAAACTATTACTTTATGTTGGCTGAAGGATTGGGCCAAGGCAAAATGTGGGCTGATTCCAGCTTGGGCGACCGCCCATTCCAGCTTGGGCGACCGCCCATATGCAAAAAGCTTGGGCGGAGGCGCGGGTTGGCTTTGTTGGGCGGGTGATGGGTCAGGATCCGACCCGTCTCATGGATAAGACGGGTTTTCATGTTCTCACATGAGTTTTTGTCATTAGGTTGTAACACATCAACATCTGGCCAAACTAACAGAGAATGCTAGCATACAACTATCGGAATTCGCAACATTTAAACATAAGTGAGGATTGTCGAGAAAAAGGATTCTTAAAGGCACATGCTCCTATTCTCCAGGGAAATTTTTGGGAGGAGCAACAAAATTTAATTGAACAAGATATATAGAAAGCACACATCTTGATTACCCAAAACTCATATAATTGCATTTGTATATGCAAAGAATGTCTAAAACAATATTGCCTATGACTAACAGTGAAGGAAAAAAAAAAAACTTATATACCAAACCATGTTAATAAAAAACAATCCAAAAATCATGAAAAAAAAAATCAATAATCAAAACTAAACTAGACTACATGATCATGAAGAAGAAAACAAAAACATGCTCACAAAATAAGCATAAATTAGCATTAACCATAAATAAAAAAGCATGCGTTTCACAACCAAAACTACATTAGGCAGACAAACAACATGACAATAAAGCACTTCTAAAAAACATGGTTTATTTATTTCAATTTTTGGGCAACTAATATTACGATTAAGATTGATGTTCACTTCTTGAGGCTACCACGAACACCAGGGCGAGGCTTGGAGGACTCAACGGCGGCAGGGAGGATAACATGGAGATTACTGATCTTTGTCTCATCAAAAGGAATCTTAGGATGCCTAGCATCGTGATGAATCTGCATCGTCTTAACGTCCGGCGCCGTGATCTTGCAGTGAGGACACTCGAACTTAGCGTGGCCTCCCTTCTCTTGGCCGGTCCGATCGGCGACTCCGGCTTTACCGCCGCCTCTGTTGGTCAAGGCGGCGTCAGCCTTGGCAGCGAGTTCCTTGGCTGTGTGCTTCTTCGGCTTCGCCTTCCCGGTCATGATTGATTGATTTCAACTCTGGTTTGGATTTGGATTTGGATTTGGATTTGGATTTGGATTGAGAATATGAGGGGAGAGAACCCTAAAGGGGAACAGGTAAAAACAAGAACCCTAGTTTATGGATTGTTGATAAAGGGGGAATATATTTATGGGTAATAAAGGTCGGAGGGTTGGATTTCTTTTGTGTTTTTGGTGGAGGCATATCTGTCTCATAGAGCCGTAGAGGTTAATAATTTAATAATCAGGGGCCACTTATTAGTAGTATTTTTTCTCAAATAATATAATTTGAATTTTTATTTATTATTGTGACTAAGGCCCCGTTTGTTTTCCGAAAAATGGGAGGAAAACGTTTTCCGAAAAACGTTTTCCCCATTTTCCGGTGTTTGGTAGTTCCCCGGAAAACGTTTTCCCCATTTTCTCCGAAACATGTTTGTTTTTCGGAAAACGTTTTCCCCATTTTCCGGTGTTTGGTAGTTTTCCGAAAATTGGAGAAAATGGGTTTCGAAAAACATTTTCCGCCGTTTCTAAGGAAAACGTTTTCCGAATTTTTCCTAAGAAATTTGTCTTCCGGAAAATGGTGTAAAAAAAGTGGATGGATAATATTTTAATAATAATAATAATAATAATAATAATAATAATAATAATAATAATAATAATAATAATAATAATAATAATAATAATAATAATAATAATAATAAAAATAATAATAATAAAATAATAATAATAAAATAATAATAATGATA